>JAVKLA010000024.1:25443936-25483534 GCA_034782735.1 Sagittarius serpentarius
GGGAAGGGAAGGGAAGGGAAGGGAAGGGAAGGGAAGGGAAGGGAAGGGAAGGGAAGGGAAGGGAAGGGAAGGGAAGGAAGAAAGGATGGCAAGAAAGAAAGAAAGGAAGGAAGGAAAAAGAATAAGGAAAAGGAGAGGCCTGGAGGAGAGAGGAGGAGGAGAGACAAAACAAATGTATCCATTGAGGCTTGTAGAGTTGAAATGACATCTCTGTTCTCATTTGCATCCATGAAATGCGCTTTTGAAGTCACACGTGTATTAAACAGAGAAACTGGAAGGCTCCTATTTCTAGGATGGTCTCTTTAGTTCATTTTGGGGAAGAAGCATCCCACATCTACGTGAAGACTTTGTGAACTAGGCAGTTTGTGGACTAGGCAACTTACTAAGGTGTTGAAATATTAATGTAAAACAGGCCTTTAAGTTTGGGTATCGAGACTTGGGAAATGCAAATGCTTTTAAAATAGTTTCTAATCCCTGACTGAACAAGCCTAACTCTTGGAATCTGGGATTGTATTTTCAGAAGTGAGTAGTGTATGTAAGATGTCCTAAAGCATTTCTGAGGAAGAGCTGAGCACTGGTCACGTGGAAAATTGGGCCCTTTGAAACATCTTAAATTGGACACACAATATGATTTTGCATGCTGAAAATTTACTCTTGCATTCCTGGTACAGACATGCTTGCAGTTTGCACTGCTAAGAATTTACTAAAGCCACTGAAAATATGTTAATTTTCAGCAACATTTCTTCTAGTACAGGTACTTATAGGGTATTTGCAAAAGAGCCACTGGATATTCATAGTAGCACTGGTGATGATGATGATAATGATGATGATAACAACAACAACAATAATAAAAAATTCACCATTTAGTTGTTTGGAAGTGGTCTTTGGCAAGACTTTTTGCAAGTACTTTTTTGTGTTCTGCGCAGCTCTGCTGAACAAGGATGCAAGCAGGCTCTGGCATGCGTTAGCATCTGGCCCAGAGTCTATTAGAATGAGCTATAAAACTCCCCTTGACTTCGAGGGATGAGGACACCATTTCCACAGTACGCCAAAATCTCTCTGACAACAATAGTAGCAGTCATTCATTTTTTTCATCTGCAAGATAAAATGATCTTCTGTAAAACAGGGGGTAATGGTAATGCAGCTTTTGACCTTCATCAGGGAAATTCTCATTGCCGAGTCTTGATCTTGGGTCCACGTGCTCTATTTCCTTTGAGTATGCCTAGACAGTTATTGGAAGCTATCACTGCCATGACTGCTTTGAACATGAGACAGCTGCACTCCTGCTAATAGCTCTGCCCTGTGCTGTAACTGCTGCGTTTCCTTCACATACGGTTTTTCCTGTACGGAATTATTATCAGCAAGAAATTTGGCCTTGTTGCCTGAGGTGGATTGCATTATCCTGTTCAGTTTTTGTTGCCATCTTCCAATCCGAATTATTTTTTTGCCTGTTATCTCATGTTCTGTTGTGTTCAGAAGAGTCTAATAGCAGTTGCAGGAAAGCCACAATGGAATAGTAGCTAACGACTAATTACTTTTTATGAAACATGTCTAAATTACTACAAAATATTTCTCCACAGTGCAGCCTACTTAGGTTATAGCTCTGTGAGGATTTACGTATGTGTTAATTTGCGCTTGGTGGTTTGAAGTTCTGCAGTAAAAAAAAATCAAGCCTATCTTAAGTATTTCAAGAAGGGCGCTGAGAAACAGAGGAACTTCAAATCATTATTCTTCTTCTTTTTTTCTTCTTTAACATTAAATGATCTGATTCCTGAGGGATCAGTTAAGTACTTGCTTAACTCCAGTTAAGTTGCTGTCAGACCTGGCCTTAGCATATGAAGTAAAGAAGCTAGAGACAACAGTGGTGTCAGTATCAAGTGACGAGACAGAGTAGCACAATAAAAATAAAAATATATCCTATAGACATCAGAATAAAACAGTGTTTTCTTAATTACCTCTGAAACTCTGAGCTTGACAAGAAAATATATCACATAGGTGTTTGTAGGCAGAATGCAGCAAAAAGACAGAACTTGCATGAAAAGAGTGGTAGAAACCTCCTGCAGCATCTTCCTGTTTCTCTGTCCTCAGATCTGAGCATATTATCTTGTTATAGATCACCAGGTCATACTTCATTTGTTAAAAAGCTGGTGCCAGGCATTGCATAGTAGAAGCCATTTGCAGTACATGTAAGTCTTAATCATAGAATCATAGAATGGCTTGGGCTGGAAGGGACCATCAAAGGTCATCAAGTCCAACCCCCCTGCAATGGACCTTTAAACCCTAGGGAAGATGCTAAGTCTTCTGGACTCCATTATACTTGACTTCTACAAGAACGTTATGTCTGAAAACCCTTAAGTCCAGCTTTAGCAGCTCTTGGGTTTAGCTGTGAAACCCCCTGGCTCAGCCTGAGACATACTGACGAAGGTAGCAGCCCTCACATGCGCTCTTACCCCAGTGCCAAGCACGTCTGTGATGTGACGTGAAAGGCTCCTGTTAACGTTTTCCTGTGTCCTGCCCAGTTCACAAGGCTGTAAGTGAGGGTGAGCCTCGGAGAAGCAGGATCCGCAGGCGCAGACCTGTGGACTGGAGGGGAGAGGGGTTCCCTTGCATCGCTGTGGACGCTCAGGCACAGCAAGGCCTCTGCTCTGCCTTGGGTTCGCTGCCTTTTCAGGGAAACACGCCATTTCCACTCCTTCTGAGGATGCATTTCCATTTCCAGGGCAATAGGAAGAGCCTCAGGGAAATCGGCAATTGAGCTATTGATCTATTTTTCACTTCTAGGTAAACAGGATATTAAAAATGGAAAAGTGAGATCTCTTCTTTAAGTAGCCAAAATATGACACTTGGCAGAATAGGAAAATCAAGGAGTAACCTGCCCATTATTAGCTTTTCAGCAAAAACTCTTCTTTTAAATTTTCTTCTTTTTTTGCTGTAATGCTTTGGAAAAGTCACTGACCTCTCCACCAGCTTCTGACTTCTGATGTTCTTTTTTGGTCAACAAAAAACCCCACCTCTCTTCTTATTAGTTTTCCAAGGCAGACCTATCACAGGTCAAAATGAATGATGAAAGTTTATGCATAGACATCATATGGAAAATCTTCAACAGGCATTAGCATCGTGTGACACTTCAAACACTGTGTTATCTGGATAACCTTATCCTGATTCCTGGCTGGAGGCAGTTCTCAGGCATCAGGGAGGTGAGAGCACGAGTGCAGTAAGGGATTCCAAATGTAAAGAGTATTGTGAATCTTAAAACCATTTAACTGTCTGAAGCTATTTCATCTCCTCATATCAGCCTCTTGAATTTTACAGTTACTTGATTTCCCCCCAATTTTAGTGAACTAAGAGGTAATGAAAAGGAAAGTTTTCCCTCAGGCTGCTGCTGAGGTTACGTCTTCCCACCCCCCCATTCCTGCTGAAGTTCTGATGAAGCTTATCCCAAACCATTACAGTTTATTGCTTGATTTTGCTTTGCCATAAAATGTCAGGTTTTAGGCTGTGCCTGTAAATGACAGTAGAAGCTCAGCTGTCCATTGCGCCAACCAAGAGCAGAAACCTTGGCAGCCCCTCCAGTGTCGCTGGCAAGCCCAGAGTTTCTCATCATTTTCTTTTGTGGAGAGAAGCTGGAAAACATAAAGTCAGTGTGCCCCGAAGACTCCAAGAACCTAAATCGACTCAAAAGGTGTAAAAAGCACATCAGGATTTCTAAAGTAACCATGTCATTTTAGCATGTTTTTTTTTTTTTTTTTATTTACAGGACAGGCAGCTGGAGTTAGACAGAGGCTGCATGTGAGACTCAAACTGACTAATTTCACAGGCGCAGGAGAAGATGCTGTTTCTGGTTTCTGGCTGGTACGTACCTGAGAGAACTCTGCACAGGCAGCGTCACTCTTTCCTTCGGGCAGGCGAGGAGTCCTAACACTTGCTGTGATCCTGGTGCTCGGCTCACAAAGCCACCAGCTAGTTTGCAGTGCTGGATTTCCTGGTAGGCGGTGATCGTTCCCCGAGCAAAAGCGCAGAGGAGAAAGTAATGCATAAAACCAGGGTGCAGCGTGTCTGAAGAAATCACAGACGTCGGGCTGGCAGTGACGGGATTTGAAGCTCCAGGGCTGGTGTTGCGGGGAAGAGGAGAAGTTTTGGTTTGCAAGCTTATCGAGCTGCCTCTGCTGCTTCCAACTCACGCTGGTGACTAAGCCTGGGATTGAGCTGAAGTAGTCCATGCAGGGACTCCCGCGGGTCCATACGCAGCGCGAAGGGGCAGGGGCAGGTTCTGGGGAGCGCCGGGCTGGTTGCATGCCGGCCCCCGGGGCTCTCACACACTGCGGGGGCCAGCAGCTTTCCTGGGGGTTGCACCCACAACTGTGAAGGCGGTGCTAAGGGAGGCTCTTCTTCCAGGGGTAGCCAAGTGCTTGGGCTCACCTCCCTGCTGTCCCAGTTGGGCCGGTTTATGAGCCACTCTCGCGCTTGGTTTCTGGTTCAGATAGCCCTTGGCATTGACGCCAGCACCCTCCAGGGCAGGAGGAGCTGCCAGCATGTGAGAGGCAGGCAGGGTAAAGAGTGGCATGGCAGTAGCTGTAGCTGTGGGAAAAGTCAGCTGCCCTTTCAGGGGGAGTTTCCCAGTGGTTTCTTTATTTCAAATGCAAGCGCTAATGCATAAATGGAAGTGGCTGGGAGACCAACGCTAAACATCAATGCACGCTGCTGAATGTAAGAGAGGGAGCCGCGGAGAATACCTTTAAACCTGGTAGATTAAAACCCTTAGAGTAAGGGTAATTTCATGGAGGAAAACCTACTTTATTTTGCCTTCTCTTGAGAGGAGTAAAATTGCATTGCACAGCTTTCTGGTCAGTTAGGGACTAGTGGCCTTTATACCTATGGGACTGCAGAGGAAACAGTGCTTTCTTTTTCCTCAGGTTTAGGAAACTAATTTTGAAACAAATTATCAAGAATGGGCCTTCACTGACATCAATCACGTCTCTCAAAAAAAGGTATGTATGTGCCAGCAGAAAGCTAGCCATCTCAAAGACTAGAAGAGGTCACAAAGACATATAGCTTATATAGAGTTGCAGCTGAAATATGTAATGAATCTTGTCCACAGAATCATTAGATATTATGAAACAGGTTTGAGATGTTTTTTGGCAACTTAATTTTTAAGCTATGTGGATCCTCGGAGCATTCTTTGACGACCATAATGGCTCGGTTTTAATGCAAATTAGAATTTCTAAATAGTCACCAACTTTCAGGAGCTGCAGAATGAAGTGAGACACCAGGTTTCATGACATTTGTGAGAAGTATCAAGAGATCTGCTAATATTGCAGCAGTAGAGCTTATTCTGACATTCCCATAGGGCCAACCAAATGCTGAGTAGTAATACTGACCTCATTAAAAGCACTTTTCATAAGCAGTCCCTATGCTGGTGTAAGGACCTCATTAAAGAAAACACAGCTTACTAGTATGAGAGTTCATTGGAAGTCAGGCTTGTCAGCAAGAGCAGGCTACCTGCTTGTAAACTGTGACCCCAAACACACCTTATCTTTTAAAGAGGAGGGGAAGGACTAACTAAAATGGCAGTGATGCGTAAGAGGCATTTCAGATACACCCAGAATTGAGTTCCTGATATCCAAAATATTTAGGGCCGAATGTATTAGAATGAGAAGTAGCTATTATTTTATTTTCTAACATAGATCCCACTTCTGGAGCACATGTAGAGGCTTTGATTGAAAATTAATATGTTGATACAAAACCCCACAAAGGATGTTTTTTGCACCGTGTACCAATCTCACATACCTACCGAATAGTTCTGAGCAGCCTGGGAAGAGAGTCAGCTGCTTATCACACAAGGAGGATCTCGCAGACATAGTCCTTGTTTTGCGAAGTCTCGGTAGAAGTGGGTTTTTTCCCAGTAATGTGTTTCATTCTTGTGAAAGGAACTGCTCTTCCAGCACGGTGCTTATGTAGGGTTCATTGCCATAGCTCTGAGCTGCCCTTCTGCTGGACCCTGCAGAGGCAATCGAGTTCTGCAGCTGGTGCCTGGCTGATGTCCTCTGCATATAGGTAGAAGTGTAGCTGATCAAGCTATTACTTGCCCCATCCTTTTTTCTACCGTTTATTATTGAATTGACCGTCTTCCAGGCATTACTTCTCCCTCAGCTCCCTGAGCTGTGCCAATAGCCTGCACCACCTTCGGGAACATTTCAGGCTAAACTAGCTGGCTTTGTACCGAAGCGGAGTATGAATGCTCGTACAGCCTCATAATGCAGGTTGGTTGCGAAGACAGGAGAAGGCCCATAATGAATAGCTGGTAGGTAGGAAAATCTTAATCCACTGCAAGCTACTTCCAAGGGGATTGTATGTCTGTATCATTGTCTATATATTATAGATAGTCATAGAGACTAAGGCCGGATCTACAAAGTATTTTCAGGGGAAGCAAAGCTCCAGCCTCTCTCTTTAATCTCAACCTGTGTGGCTTCCTTAGAGACACACAGGGAAACTGTGATGCAGCAGGATATTGAATTAAGCTTCCCAGGTAGCAAGTCTAAATTGCATTTTTTCTCAAAGTTGGAAGCCAAGTTAGAAAAACAATTTGCAAGCAAGCACTGCACACCAGTGGAATAGGAAAGTTTCAGTTTATTTCAAAGTAGAGAAACTTCTGTGAACTGCAGGTGTTACAGACTAACACTTTAATGGGAGCCACATGCGTTGCATCATTTACATCTCCCTTCAACTCAGGCTGAGAGATAAAATTATTTTGACATCTGAGGAGGACATTATGTTCTTTCTGAATATCGATCAGGCTGCATATGACATGTAAATTAAACTCATCTGAGTAATTTTTTTTAAAGAAATACGATTGGAAAGAAGAAGCAGAAGAATTTTCATGTTTACTTGCTATCCTGGGAGTCCAGTTCTAATTACAGAGTCTCTTTGAACGGACAATGGCAATGTTTTAATCTTGTTTTGCTGAAACACTTAAGCATGTGCTTAGGTATGGCTGTATTCAGAACAGGTAAATAATATGTAGACCATGATGCTTTCTCCTGGTGGTGGCTGCAATTTCCATTCATTGCTTCTGCCAAGCCCTGTCTGGTCTATCTAGTTTTTGGAAGATGATTACATATATATTCACATACCTTACCATTAGTGTACACTGTTCTCCCCCTTGTCTGCTTAAATGTGTGCCACAGACTTCCTGTACTTCTAATGAAATATTTCTAAACTGGCTTCACACTGCTTCTATGTATTTCAGTTTTTCTATTTTCCCTTTCAGTCTGTTCCTAGCTAGTTTTCTCATTTGAAGAAAAATCATTCTGTACTCTGAAGTTTTGTGTTGGAGACAGCTATCCTAAACTCTATCAGGCAGCAGAAGAAGACATGTCAGGCAAATGGACCCAGACTCCTCTTTCTTCCAACAAGCAGGACATTCCCTCAATGGCACTGTCCCTTCTCGGACTCTACAAACCTCTGCAGTGCTATGCAATGTTCTGCCTCTGTGCACCTTCTTCTCCCTTTCCTGGCAGACTGGTTTGCTTCCCATCTTTAGCTTCTAGGTTAACATGTCTCTTCTTCTCAGTGTCAAGCTCTGTCTCATGCTGGTGAGCAGCCTGTGCCCTCAGTGTTTGCCATTTGGTCCTACCCATGCCTTCTTCCACCCTATTGCAACATTCAGTAACTGCACAGAAGTCATGGACTCGGATGCTCACCTCTGTATTTGCACAGCATTCTTCCTTTGTCTTACCGTGCAAATCGCTATGTGTTCAGCCTTTACGTGTTATCGCTTGTCTGCACAAAGCTAGTATTCATATACACAGAAGCCACATGTGGTAAGTTTGTATTTGCCGAAGAGTTTGTATACATTCACTAATTCAGTCTCCCAAGGAACAAAGTGCAAGAAATGGCAACATGGGAAGCTTTGTTTTGAAGAGGTCTTGTGACTTTCCCATTCCGAGTTTAGTGGTCCCATCCCTGGGAAAGAGCCCTTGTTCAGAATGCCATGAGCAGAGAGAAGCATCTGGTTTTGTGATATTTCATGGAGAAGAAGATGGAGCATGGGGAAATGCCAGAACCTGGTGAGACAGAGATGCCTGTGTAGATGGGGACCTTCCAGGTGATCCAGAAAAAGAAGTATCTGTTGCCTGTTCTTCTGAGCCTTGATGCTGTGGCTGTTTTATGAGCATTTGGCATCTAATTCCTGGAGCACTGTGATTTCTGTGGCTTTCTTCTCCTTTTCCTTTTTGTCCCACTTACGGGGGAGCTACAAAAGCTCCCACAGGACATTCCAGATGTTCTGAAACATAAATACAGAAGGATGTACAACATTCAACATTTAACAGGGATTTGGTTTGCCTTCTAATTTCTGTTTACAGAACCCTTAAAACAAGGCTGCCATATTCATTATTCTCTGCTTTTCCTCAGGCATATGCTGTGTGGGTGGAAAAAATGAAGCCTCATAGTCTGATGCTGGCTACTTTCTTTCTCTCCCCTAGCCCGCATCTGTCCATATTTAGGGTTTTAACAGGCCGAGGTGATAAATCAGGTGGAATGATGCTGCCAGCAGCTTTACCCTGGAAATCCAGCTTGGGTGGCAAGGAGAGAGAGAGTTCATGGAGGAAGCACCAGTGATCATGCAGATTTCAATAACAGACTCCTTATTCTGCTTGGCAGAAGTGTCTTCCAGAGCTGATACAACGTGCCATTGTACACCCCTCAGCCCCTGCCAGCACATGAAAGCCATGTCAGCCATGCTTGAGCAAGGCATAAAACGCCTTCCATTCAAAGCATCCAAGGAACCCTGGCGACTGCGGAGATAATGATTTACTCTCTCTTCCCTCTGTTCTCTTGACAGCCTGGTAAGCGCGTAACTGTGTTCGTGGCATTCATGGGAGTCTGACCCACTCGTGCTAAAAGACATAGCGGAGAACAAAAGAGGTCATGGCCTCAGTCTTTCCATGAAAGGGAGAGCTCCACTCGTGTTTGCAATAACCTCGTAATAGGAACGATCATCCTAAGGCAAGGAATATTTCTCACCAGGAATAGACAGAGATGCATATGGGATCAGAAAATGTTTAATTACCATTGGCAGGTTTAAGCCCCTTCTTTGGGCTTTCAGATAGCTTCTCAGAATGAACACAGGAGAAGGTATGCGTCAGGTTCATGTCCCATGCTCTCCTCTTTGGATGAAAAGGGCACAGACTAAGGTACTCACCTGTGATTGACTTAACATTCTGCTGCTGTTGTGCATATCCTCTCCTTTCACTTACTGCATCTGCAAACAGGCAAGTTTGGGAGGTGAATACCACTTTATAAATGACCAAGGATAACTTCTGCGAATCTGTGGGAAAGTTGCTCACTTAGAGGACACAGACTCCACAAGGAAACAGCTAGATATCACCAGTCCTAAATACTCTTTGAACAACTTGCAGCTGAATTTTGGGACCAAAATAAGGTGGGACTTCCTTTCATTTGCTTTTCTGGCATTTAGATTTCATAAGCATTGGTTTTTTCTTCTCTTGTTCGAAAGCTAGCTGAGATGACAGGAAACCAGAATGTAAGACTTTTATAAAATCTTGACACTGAGCAGTGCAATATTCAGCCTTAATTTCACTCTTTTGACTGGGGACAAGGCAGCTTTTAGGTAAAAAAAAACAAAACAACGAACCAAACAAAAAACAACCAGACACCAGGAGAAATGTGTCTGATAGGAGAATTAGAAGCAAGGAGCTTCAGGATAGCCATCACCTCTGAAGAATTTGGTTCTTGTTCCAGCTTAGCTCAAACAAAATAAATGTGAGGATTTCTCCCAATTCCAATTAGTCCACATCGTAGATCAGTACATCTGGCAAGTCCTAAAAAGATCTGAGAAGATAGTTCAGGAGGCTGAGCAGCCCCTATTTCTGTTCAGTTAAATGTCAGCTGAGCATACCTGGCACATTGCAAGACTCAGTTCCCTGGAGAAGATGAAGGCTGACTCTGACAGAAAAGTAGAGGGTGAGATTGGAGAGATACAAGCAGCTAAATCTCTTAAATGTTCCTGAGCATCATTAAAAATAAGGGTGCCCGAGGAATGTAAATGTAAAAGACACCTAGGTCAAAATTTCAAGTGTGGTTTTGCAGAGGTAAAAGCCAGTTTCTTGGTGCAGCATCTCTAGCTACATTATTTGGATGGAGTCCAAGACAGAAGAATTTGAAAAGTATTTACAACACCCTGAAGACATTTTAACATCCACTCATTCGGATGTTTTAGCTTTGCACTGAGGGGATGAGGGCAGAATAGTTCCTGCTTGAACTTTGCTCATTGGAAAAGGAAAAGCATTGCCTTTGCAAAAGAGAAAGAGAATAACTTTGAACAAGTTCTGGTCAAGTTCATACCAAAGGTGCTGAACTCTTCTGTGTGAAGAGATCTCATGTAGCAGAGGTCATTTTGTACTGCACGCTGATATTTCCTCCAAATTAACTTAAACTGGCATTCTGCCTCAAAAGCTGAAAGATATTAAACCTGACACACTGCTTGTTTGTTCTCAGTTCAGGATGTCTACAGCTACCCCTTTTGTGACTTCCCTGTTGCTGCTGGGTTTCCACTTAGATTGCTTAGATGTCCTTTCCCACTATCCTCAAAATCTCTGCTGGCCCCCAAGTGACTCGGCACTGTGACTCATGGGCCTCTTTCATCAGGAGGCAAACTAATGGTCTCCTCCGACACAGGCTGGGTGCGTTCTGCACAGCTCCAGGGTTTCTGCTGCTGCTAATGAGATTTTTCTGGAGGGTTGTGAAAGATCATTAAGAAGTGGTTTCTGAAAGCCCAATATTAGTTTTTCAGGGTTTAACCGGGGGTGCCTCCTCAGTGCTCAATGCTAATAATGGCAGAACGGTTGCTTTGCTGGCAGGGTGGTCAAGGATCAGGTCACTGGTGTCAAAACACAGGTCCGTCTGCTAGATTGGGTGTTTTTTTTAACTTTTGGAGTGATGAAAAAAGGAGCGATACTTGCTGGTGAGTTGTGGAGCTGAGTGGTAAGTCAAAGACTTGTCAGAAGATAATGGTATAACCTGGCTGCTCCTAGAGGGAATTCCTACCTTGGTTAGGTACCCGGTCCAGTGGAGGTAACAGAGAAAATTACCAGAGAGAGGCGCTTCAAGAGAAATCCCTGGACTGGAAGACAAACTGGATGGTGCTAGGTGGTGGTGGGCTGGGGAAAATGGGAACTATCCTTGGGAGACAGCCCTGTGGGCTGCTGTTTGTGGGGCTGGTTAGGGAATGGGAAGCATGGGGAAAAGAACATCCACTCCTGAAACAGGGACTGTGGAGAGTGCTAGAAGAGCTATGGGGCAGAGGGCGCATAAAAGCTTGGGGAAGAAAAAGGACAAGCTCCCTCAGATGCTGTTTGTTAGTACGGTCAGAAAGGATTCAAGAAGATTGCGGATAAAAGACTTGACCAGAGGTAAAGGTAGAAGTAGTCCAGGGAGACAGAAAAACACATGATGAAACATACTGCAATTGCTCTAGACAACATCCTTTCCTCACCAACCAGAGCTGACAAAGACCTTAGATTTCCCTGCTCGCTCCGTTGGAAGATAGTATGAAGCCCCTTAATTCAGGGAACTGGAAATGCTGAGATACAGGGTTTAAAGGCTACTGAGCCAGCTGAAAAATTGAAGAAAGTCAGTGGATTACTGTTTCCAGGACTTTCTTTTATCTAGGAAGGAGAAAGCCTGAAATGCATCACTGATGGGGAATACTTCATAGTTTTTGCAAGAGCACGAGAAAAGATGACCCTGATGGGTGCACTGTGTCTTTAAGAGGACCTTGGCAGGAAAAAAGTGCATTTGAGTTTAAGAGGAAGCTTAAATTCTGACATGCTGATCTATTAAGCTTCAAAAACAGGTTAGTTCACAGAGCTTTCCCAGAACAGTGGCAGAACTGTCCAAAGGCTTGGTGCCGAGGGATTTCTGAATACCACATCTGAAACAAAATGGGGATGCATCCTTCTTTGTGAAGTGGAGCAGGTAAAATCACTACACTGCTAAAATACTGGGGTTGTAGCTGAAAGGAGCAACGAGTCTGAATTCTGCTTCGCTTAACGTAAAGCGATGGGCAAAAGATGATAACAATTGCATGGTTGCTGTATTTTCGACAATAGTCTGTTGTCACATATTTAAGCCTTCTAAAACTTTAACTGAAGAGGTGGCTAAATATGAGACTAATACAGACATGTGCATATTCTCCTGTTAAAGATAAAATATATGAGTTGTTATATTTTCTACCTAAAAATACAGAAAGCAGGTGAAGGATCTCAAGAGGATCCAGGGTCAGAGAACTATTTTTAAAATTTCTGAGAATTAACAACATTCCTGTTAAGATACCAGGTGGTGATTATCTAATAACAGGAATAAATGTATGAACGATCATACTGGCAAGGGCAGGAGGCCAGAGCGGTAACACATGAGGATGTCTTCAGTGCACAGAGAAGCTCTGAGCATAGGTTAGAGCTGAGGGATCCCAAATGCCCCATCGTTATTGCTCCTGAGACTGTTTTCTCTCCTCCTGTAAAGCCAAATGATCCTGGAAGGGTTTTAAACTCAGGTGAGCAGAAGTACTGACAGAAAGGCTATATTCACATGTCAGCCAAGGGCGGAGAAAGCCTCTGCTTCGGGATTTACACCCACACATAAAACAAGTTTCCATTAAAATGGAAACACTTCCCATCACTTAGAGATCTTTTCTCTTGGTCGTATCAAATATTTTCTCGTCTGCTTGCTGTGTCAGCTCTGTTTCTGGCCGGAATTTCTCAGGGCACTTACATTTGCCCACATTTAATTCTTGCCTTAGGGTATGGTTTTGGCAAACTGACAGTTGGCATGTGTTGGGCACCCAGGGCATTTCCCTGGGAAACAGACTCTCCAATAAAATATGTTCCACACTGATAACATTTAGATCTGAGGAAAACCAGCAGAAAAGTATGGCCAGGGGCCTTTGGTAACTTTGGAGAGAGCCAGAGCTCCTACAGTTGCTCAAAACAGCCTCAATTAACCAGAAAAGAGGGAGGCTTTCTGCAAGCCTTTAGCCTTGGAGGAAAGCTAAAGCAGTGAGATGTACAGGCAGTTTGAAATTGTCACCTGCAAGCCTGCAAAGACAGAAAAGGTAGAAAGACCCTTGGGTGAGGCAGTTGCCATGGGAAAACTCATCTTTAGCCTAGCTACGTGAGCCAGCAATTTGAGAGTGCTGCTGTGCATGTATGCACAACAGACTAGGGATGCAAATGTAAGGGGCGAAGAGGGGGCCTGGAGAAGCTGCATTGTTTGGGGGCCCTATCCCATACCTCCATGGGGGGGCAAAGCCACGTGTGCCTTCAGCAAGTCTTTCTGTGAGCAGCAGATAAAGGCAGTCTGGTTGCCCATGAAACCTGGTGGATCGGTTTCTAAAGGTGCGAAGGTCAATTGGTTTTTCCTCTTGAGAGGTGACACCCTTCATGTTTCTCTCCTGTCTGGGTACTAACAGTATCTTTCTCTTCTTCAGGACTATCAACAGCAGTTTAAAGGAGCTTAAAATATTTCAGATGAGTGATCAGCTGTTAATTTACCTGAAATCAATCAGAGAGTTCAAAAGTTAGGGGTGCTAGATGCATGGAGAGAATAAACATGTCGGCATGCAGGGTGTGATTGCATAAGCATGTTCTTTTTTTTCTCTTCAGAAAACAGCCTAAAATCTGTTTGGCGGCAGATGAAAGGCAGGCTGTGATTGTCACCACTGCTGCTCAGGATGAAATCCTGAAGAAAATAAGTATGGCTATTAGAATAAGAAGCCTAGGACAAGACTTACCCTGTTTCCTTCACCGGTGTAGAGGCAGCTTGCAGAGGTGTCATACATGTACCAGGCTGATGATGTCTCAGGTCATACAGAAAAAAAACCCCATGACTACAAGGAGTTACACACATTGTTTAAGAGTAGAAAATTCAAGAAAGGGGCTAAAGATATCTTTATACAGGGCTCAAAATCAGTGGCACTGAAGAAACAAAGACTTGTCATGTGAAGGAGAAATATCTGTCAATTTAAAGACAGCCTGCACCAAGTACCTCCAAAAAAAAGAAAGAAGTTCCCTGGAGTAGAGTCAGCATAGTTTTGTGGGGGGTGGAAAACCTCTATACCCCTTTTTTTACTGTATTATTCTCACTTGGCTGTAAGAACTTAAACACAGAAAACAAAAACACCTGTGTAATCAGACACTGATGACAAAGTAGAGGGCTAGCAGAGGGAAAGGGAAAAATAAAACCCAGTTCTGAGCTGGATCCCAAGCTCAAGTATGGCTTCGCGGATGTGATATTGCACATCTCTTGAAGGGAAACAGTGGCAGCAAAGAAATGGCAGGAGTAGCCCTGCAGTTATGTACATCATCCTCCCCATCATTTGGCCACATACAAAGAAGTGGGTGGCACCTTTCTCGGCAGAGCAGAAGCGAGTGAGAGAAGCAGCCTTACGATGTCCATTTTACCCCAAAGGACCTAAAGGAAGCAAGAAACATAGCCGTTTGAGAGGCTGTGCCCCTGCTGTGTTGGGGCGCAAGGGTGGGTTCACCCCCTTTCTAACAACCCATGTGCTCAGACTGGGCCTTTCTATGTCCTTCCTCCCAGAGCCCCATCGGTGTTCCTGGCAGACATAAAACACAACCCATGTTTTCTTGTCTTCGTCTCTGGAGCAGTCTTCCTTTGACTCACTGGCCTTTCATCACCAGCTAAGCTGTGTTTCTCTGTTCCCTGTGTTTAGACTTTGCAAATCTTTGAGAATTTGATGGGGGTTTTGGGTGGTCAATTAATTATCTGTGAGTAGGGAGCTTAATTGAAGATATAGCACACAATTTATTTTTTCTCAGATTAGAGTATTTAATCTCAGTCTCTTAAAACAAGGGAAAGGCTGCGCGTGTTTCCAGTCCAAACTGCCTGTCAGTTTAATAGTTAAGGATATATTTTAGGCCTATTGTATTTAACGAGTAAAACTCATTGGAAGTAAAATTTACCCCATGGCAAAACGGCAATAGGAGTAAGAATTGCATGCCTGAAAAAACAAGACCTTCGTGCTGATGTTAAGCATACAAATTCTTTAGAGCCCTTCATCTAAGTCAGTGTCTAGTCATCGTGTATCTTTGTTAATTACTTTGAAGAAAATAAGACCTTCCCTCCAGATACTCTTACCTTTCCCTTAAAGGTACAGATAGTTGAAAAATAAGAAAAAGTCCTGGTTTTCTGATGTTTGTTGGTTTTGCTAGATTCAGCTGAACCCTTCTGCAATATGTGGAATCTGATTGAGTTATTTCTGAATACATTTTAGAAGTTGTAGCTAAAATGTTTTTGGTAAGAATATTATTGAAAACACCACGTAATTTGAAAGTTCAACAAGCTAAGCTGGTAAAGTCATCTTTCCAGGGAGAGGAAAATGAAAAATGTGTGGTAAATCTCAACCATCTTTTCCACGCAGAAGCTGGTCCCAAAAGTCCTGTGACCGCTGCCCACAACTAGCACTCAGTTCTCTGCGATCGCGTTTCCTAAGGCTTTGCACGGTAGGATGAGGAGAGGCCGCTCGTTTCGAGGACAGCCCAATTACTTCGAAACCGCCTTGCGGGGCCTTTCTGTCGATTAAAGCATTTTAGCGCTTCATGGGCATGGGCTTCCTCACGGCCTGTGGATGGGGCTCGCTGCCCGGGCAGCGCGAGCCTGCCGCGGCTTTCGGTGTTTTTTCAGAGCTTCTTGCTTTCCTCCAGGGAGTGAGTTGAGTGGGGGTATTGTTTCTTTCTCTCGAAGAGCACGAGAGTGAACCCCTTGGGCACAGTGGGAGCCAAATGCCCGTGTTTGTTAGCAGTGCACAACCGCATGAGGCCCAGCTGTACATATGTACAACTAGAGACTGTTGGCTTTTGAAACGGAAAATAGAGCAAAGGGGATGGGAAGGCAAAACAGGCTAGCTCAAGGGACATCACCACCTTGCTGTAGACTTCAAGGGACTTATCAAAATTGAGCACGTGTTGCAATTGTGTAAACACAGCATGTGTGAATTCACATTATGCGGACATAGAAGTAC
Organism: Sagittarius serpentarius; assembly: GCA_034782735.1. Classification (NCBI taxonomy): domain Eukaryota; kingdom Metazoa; phylum Chordata; class Aves; order Accipitriformes; family Sagittariidae; genus Sagittarius; species Sagittarius serpentarius. Next base: position 25,459,997 of record JAVKLA010000024.1, read on the forward strand.
ATCAGCTGCACGAATGCTCTTATCAATCTCCTGTAACTGCTGGGAAAGTGTCTGGATGATGAACCCCCTCACATGTGTCTGAGTTTTGCCCAAGAGACCACAGGCTGACTGATGAACTTGTTTATCCTGCAGCATCAGTAAGGCTGGCAGGGCGGTACAATCGCAGCAGAGCGAGAGCTCCCACCCAGAATGCTGTAATGAGCGTGTCTTGTGTTGGGTGGTTAATACCTGCATGGATCGCTCCTTTTATTTCCTCGCCCTTTGCAGCCTTTCGTGTTGACCAAAGTCTTGCATCTCCAAACATGCCCAGCAGTCAGGCCCTGTTAGGTTTTTTCTCTTGTAAAGTCATTTTATGGACAAAGTTAGTTGAGGTGGCGTCGGGGCTTCGATGTAGATCCTTCGCCTCATAGATTGCTTCGGCTAATGTCGGTCGCTGCCTTTCAAATCAAGTGTGATGTTTTCAATCTTGTCTGTAAGTTTTACACTATACTTCCCTCCCATGCCTAGAGTAAACCCATGAATCCTGATCTCCAATATCCTCCTGCTGCCTAGCAAATTATAATTTAATTTACTGCATGTGAGCCAAATCCCTATTTAGCAGCTGTTCCCTGGAGAAAGCAACTGTTTTGTCAACAGTTCAATGACAGAAGTCTCTTCTTGGGACCAAAGATCTTGCTTTAAGCATTTCGAAAGACCAATTCTGAAGACAGTGGAAACCGTGTGGTACATAATTCGTGACCAGTTTTCCTATGAGAGGGGGGAAAGCAAAGCAAAATGAGTTTATTTAATACACATGATGAGAAAAAGTAGACTTTGTGAGGAAGCACTGCAGCTGGCAGGTATCTAGTCCTTGCCGGTCAATAGAGGCACCCTACGTCTTCAGCACTGCTGTCCCGTGCTGACAGGTTCAAAGGTCCAGCGGTATCTTAATCATAGGTACCAGTGGGCAGCCACTGGTAAGGAAGGGCAGACAGCACTGCAAAGACTGTCTTTGCTTGAAGCTAGAACGAAGCTGAACCCCCCGCTCAGAAGAGCTTTTTATTCTGTGTTCGTTATGGGAGTGCAACACAAAGCTCTCCCCCTGGTTCCTTGCTGCTGCCTGAAATCAGTGTGTCACCAGGGGAAGTCCTGTCTCTCCTGACAGCTGCCACCTCCAGCAGCACACTGCGAAGTGAACCAGGGAATCACGGCACCTAAAAGCGTAAATTACCACGGCTTGTGTTGGCACATCAGCGCTGCGCAGGTCCATGTCCGGAGAGGAGCTGCGTGCTCCGTAATCCCCCTCTGAGCCCAGGATTGCAGAACCTACAGGGAAAAGTTTTCTTTTGCGCAGTGTCAGGGAAGCTGGGACAATACTTGGGAAAAGGTCAATAAGTTATTTGCAAAAACTCTTGAAAAGATGCTTTTGCGGTACCAGCCTTGCAAATGTTGAAGAAGCCGCACAGGCTGAAGCACCGAATTGTCAGAGGTTTCGTATGTACTTTTAAAGGCGCTGGCTCTGTGGGAGGTGGGCACCCGTTTATCTGGGCACTGCACAGCCTGTGGCATGCTTGAACTCTCGGTCTGAAGTGTCCTGCAGCTACCTGGATAGAGGGGCTGCACTGGAAAATGCCAGTCCTTTCTAAAACAGAAAAAAAAGGAAGCGCTATGATTCAAAACAGAGTGTTTGCCCCCTTGGTAAAAAACAGAGGTAAAAAAAAAATTCAACACTTCCAGTCTTTCTGTATCTCTTGCTGACAGCCAGGTACGACTTCACAGCATTTGTCCTGCTGCTAAAAAAATGTAAACCAAAGATGACTTCCACGTTTATTTGTAGTTCACCTCCTTAAATTCCATGGTTCATAATAGGGTTAAATTTGGCCCTGAGAACTGTTTTTTCCTGAGAAGTCTGCTGTAATTAATAATGGATTTATATTAACAGTACTTGTTTTAAAATGTAAATATGATTAGTGGGGTTGCATTGTGAAGCTTTTTCCAATGGAAAGTGATTTTTGGACCAAAACAAGGGAGTTTGTTTTTGAATAAATTCCCCCAATAAAAAAAAAAGAAAAAAAAGATACGTAGTGAGATCGTAATTTTTCTTGTTTTTCAGAAGGAAAAATGGGAGATAACTTTCTGGCAATAAAATATCAGTTTCTTTGTAAATATCTTTGATCTTAACTTTGAAAATTGAATGTTAGGTTTTTTTTCTGTAGAGATCTTCAGAAATGGTATTTTGCATCTTTTATTTTTTATTTCTGAAACACGCCCGTGTGGAAACTTCAAAAGTCCCATTAACTGGGTATTATTCCTTCTAGCTTTTGAGCAGAATACAATTGCTGGCCCTTTTGTTTCATTAATTCCCCATACAAATATACATTCTACTCAATCTTGGATCATGAAAGACACAGGGATTAGAAACCTATTTAGGCTGACTAAATCCTCTGGAAATTTAAAATGGAAAATATTATCAAAGGTAGGGTGTTACATCCACCAAATTTTTGTCTAACTGGCTAATTATTTGCTTGAGAGGATCACTAAACCTTCTTGTGAAAGCAGGGAGCTTTGGCAATGATCGCAATCTCCAAACCAGAAAGGCAAGCACACAGTGTCCTCCAGAGTGGGGGAAAATGCAAAGCAGCTGAGGAATTTGGAGTATTTTTGTTAGAAAGTCTTTGCTGAGAGGACAGGTACACGTCCGTAATTGGGAGGGACAGCTCAAGAAGAGAGAATTCAGGAAAACTCGTGGGAAGTGATCAAACACAACCCCTTTGCATAAAAAGTGTGCCTAAAGAACAGGCAAAAAGCGTCTACGGAAAAGGTGAACGGGAAGAGGGAGGGAGGGCAGGACAGGCAAAGCCAACCGGCGCGGGCGCAGTGAGCAGATAAACTCTGAGGGTTTGCTTCCTCCTGCCTCTAAAGCAGCAGGACTGTGATGCATCCTACTGCAGTTACAAGAGTGTGTTCGAAGGCACAGGCCTCCGTCATCCGAACGTTTCTTTTTCTGACGACAATAACCTGCAAGACCCCGACGTTTTGGGCTGGCTGCTGAGGCTGGGAAGTAATGTTATTTTGTAAGAGGAGCATTAAACACCGCAAGGAGGTAATAACTTTGCAGGAGGAGGTGGGAAAGGGTAGAGCTTTTTCATAAAAATGAAATCTGTGCTGCCAGATGTAAATAGGATGGATGAGTTTTCTGATCAGTGAGAGATATTTGGCTTTGTAAGATGCTCTGTGACTCCTTGGTCAGCAAAAAAATGATTCTATGATTTTATACATGATTCTATGACTCCTTGGTCAGCAAAAAAATGTATCTAAAATGTGATAGCATGGCACTCCAGGGAGCCTGGGCTTGGGAAGGGACCACTCAAATGTTTTTAAAGGTGTCAGAGTCACTTGGTACTATTATGGTTTTAGATGATCTTCTAGCTGCAAAAACTGTGGTTTTTTTTAATGACTGTTTATTTCTAGCTGAAATGGGGCCTTGGTAGCTATTTTTAAGTTACTATGGCTACCCTGACTCGTCCAGCAGCAAGGAGTGCAGGGGTGTCAACCTGACTGTAAAGGAAGGGTCTTCTTTGGCCAGATGGTAAAGGGCATGGGTGTGAAAGCCAAAAGAGAAGAAAGAGCAGGAGGATACAGGACCTGTTAGAATAAGAGCCTGGGGAGGAGGTGTGGGGTCATCTTTTCACAGCTATTTACCTATCTGTCACAGCAGACCTTCCAGTCATCTCTGCAGGACACATGATGTCTAAAATCTGTGAAGGAAAAGTAATTATCCCAACTCAGTGGCTCTAACATTTTAGAGAAGTCAGTTAGTCTGAAGCATTTTCTGTTCAAAAATTAGAAGCAGGCTTTTCAAAACAGCTGAACCACTGAACGTCTCAGTATGATGCTTCCACACGCATGTGTGTGTTTTCGGCATGCAGCTGGCATTATTCCCAGCCTTTCTGAAACCAATGGCCTACTTTTGGGTATTTTTTTCCTTCAAAATCCCTCCTCAAATCTCTGTAGTGTTTTGAATTTCCAAGCTAATTTTTTTTTTTTTTTTTTTTTTTTTAGGGCTAGTCTCTGAGTTAACATGCAGCCAGGTATTCAAGAAGTGGAAAAAATTATATGTGCTGAGGGGAATGATAGATTGAGCCAGCATGGGATATTGGTTTTGAAATTGGGGGATGAGTTAACATAATACAGCAAGCTTCGATAGGGGTAAGATCCTCCTTTCATATCTACTTTCATCAGAATGTGATATATGACTAGCAGGAGACACATGTATAAGGAAGGGGTGAGGAAAGTAAGGGAATACATCACTATTGTCTCTATATGTGCTTTTCAGCTTTATGTATTGTGTAGTTGTGTGTCTATTTAACTATCAATCTGCATGCTCAGGCCTGGATTGACACAAATACATATCCTTCAACTCCTTTTCTTCTCTCTCCACTTCTGGGACGATGGAAGGATTTCAGGTGTGTGAAGGCCTCCTTGAGAAAACAAAACAATATGTGCTAGGGTGTTGTTTTTGAAACGGCAATGCACCCAGCAGCAGGTAGAAACCCCAACTCCATTGCTCTGCAGTTTCCGTCACAGGAAAACAGAGCTCTGCAGTCAGGATCTCCTTGTGTGCTAGCGTGACAGGGGTCTGACGTATTTCAACCTTGTAATTTTGTCTTTAATGTGGCTTTTATTCCTATATGCTTTCCCCCTCTCTGTTGGCCAGAGGATGCTTCTTTCAGGGTTGCAGAGGGTCATCAGTATTCCTGGGAATAGATCCACAGGGGTAGAATAAAAATGGGATGTAGCCCTCTCTTTCCTCATTAGCGCTGCGTGATGAAATATGTGTGCTCCTGATCGCGAGACAGGAGAGGTATCCCACTGCCGTGCAGCCAGTGCCTCCGTATCAGGGCTGCATCTGGCCCAGCTTATGAATTGCTCTCATTTTAAAGAAACTCATTTGCTAGCCCTTTATTTTTCAGATGTATCACTGCAGAGGCAAAAAGCTGGATTATGCCTGGATTTTCGCAGTAGGATTTCCTCTACGCTGCTTTGCTGAGGCAGAGTAAAAATATTCTTCCCTTCCTTCTCTTCCCCCCACCAAGATTCACAGCCCAGATCTCAAATCTAAGTAGGTCCTTAACAGAAACAGTTAATGTTTTAACTGATAACGGGTTTTGTTAAGCAAAGAGGCACGTCTTGCTTGACAACAGTTTTTAAATAAGAACACAGTGGATGACGATCTTCCACATGTTTCTGTAATATTTGTGAAAGTTCAGCAGAAAATTGTGGAAAAATACTTTATATTCCTCTTTTTAACCTGCTGGGGCTGAACCAGAAAGGCAGGGAGAGGACAGGAAAGGGAGGACACTTGCTTTTTCCTCACAGGTTCCTAATCCATAAGTCACTACTGATGGGAGTTGTCACTGGGAGAGTCTTTTCTGCCCTCTCCACAAGTAAAGGTAGTAAAATCAGGCATCAGTCCTTGAGGGCATGCTAGCGAGGAACAAGAACTGACATTTGGATTGAGGTGTCTATAAATGGCTGTTTGTCATTACATGATGTGCATTGTTTAAGATTTTGCATATGTCCCTAGAGGCTGCAAGAATCTGCCATTTCTTGTAGTGATGAGTGAGCTTTCCAAAGTGGATTATAAGAAGTACAATATTTCAGGCTAATTTTGAGCACAGTGTTTACTTTGGAAGGTTATGAGCTCTTTGAATCCACTCTAAAATGGTTAAACTAGAGCTGTCTGATGAAGCGTTTTAGGCTTCCTGAAACAGAGAATTTGCTTTTACAAAAAGTCAACAAAAATGTTTTGCCCTGCACAGCGTAGAAATACTTACTTACTGCAGAAGCAGGAAACAAAAATAACTTCATAGTGCAGAGAGCACATACGTAGATGCTTTTCCTCAGCACCTTCTTTCAGGAGGGCTCGTCCCAGGAAGCCAGCGTCACTTCATAAGCGAGAGCCCCAGCAAAACAGAGTATTTCTGGTCATGGTGTGACACTGCCTGCAATGACCGATAGCTGAGCCAGCCGCTAAACCAGGGACTCCGGGGGAAGGCTCTGGGACTGCTGAACTTCCTTGGCAGCTCAGAACTCTTTCTTTTCACTTCCACGTTGTATAGCTCTTTCCTTTTTATTTCTTTTCCTCCTCCTCGGCTCTTTCCATCAATAAAGGTTAAGGGAGTTCCTTACTGAAAACGTTAGGAAATGAAAAAAAGAGTTAATAATGTAGCTCAGCTTTTGACTTTTCCAACTTGTTTCCTCTTCTTAGGGATGCCCCTGCTATATCTGTATCTGTTGATGCCAGCTCATGGGCTGTGTTGGCAGAGTGAGCTGGGGAAGAGCGCTGCATGGATGTGCCTGTTGCCCTGCGTGGTGGTCAGGATTGGTGCTAGCTGCGTGGCAGCGGGGCAGAGACCGGGAAAGGTGGTGCTTCACACCAGGAAGGAGGGGTGCAAGCAAATGCTGGGTACATAAAACTCACCCAGTGCCTCCTGGCTGTCAGGCAGGCTTTTGTCAGTGCCGACAGCCTGTCCCTTTCATGAGCATCAAATTAATCCCAGCACTAAAATAAATCTCAAATTGAGCCATGGCTGATAAAGAATCCACAACATGTCCTCGTTACCTTCTACGTGCGTCTGTCTCCTGTCTCTGCTAGAAGGGCTCCTTAACCAGCTCTCCGTCAGCAAACAGATGGGAAGCGAGCGAATCTAGCAGCCGTCTTTCCCTCCGGTGCCTCAGCCGCTCTAGGCTGTGACACATGGAGGCTCCCAGTGGTGGGGTTTACATGACAATTTAATTTTAAAGAAAGAGGACACGTATGTTTCTGGCAGTTGTGTAATTAGTGCAGTTCCTCGGCAGACGCACCACCGTTCCTTATGCTTCTTACAGAGAAAGTTAGAAATGACTGACAGGTTTTAGCAGGCAGAGGTTTTCCAGGGTAGGAGTCAAAGGCCTTGCTGGAGTTGGTAAAAGCTCATCCAAAACATGGCTTCGGCTTCGTTCCCTGCCTTCACTCTTATGTGGCCTTTGGTTTTCACACCCAGAACTTGGACGTGCCCTAGGGACTGGCCCAGGGAGCAAGGATATAAATGGGGAATGTGATCAGTGGGCTCTTATTTGTGGATTGGTTACATATTGACCATGCCTGTATGTGGTTCTGGTTTAATTTGAATTAATTCTGTTTTCATCCCAAAACTTTATGCCTTTACAGTACTGGTATCAGAAATAGAAAGACTTCTGAAAAATTGCAGAAAACTTTGAGAGAGGAGAAAGAAAGGCCTTGCATAATTTAAAATTTCTTCTAATTTTTGCTATTCTTTATGCCAGCACTTTTGAGGAGTGCTGGACAGGGTGGGAAAGACCTCCATCTCAACCCTTGCAGGAGGGTAAGAGGGCAACGAGAATAAAAGCAACAAGGCAGAAAAAGCATCCACTCTAATTCTGACAAATTGCCTGAATTACAAGAGTTAACACCTCTGCTTTCAGCCTGCGGTAAATTTACCTTCTCTGAAGCCGGGGAGATGGGTCCTGACAAACACCAGCCCACCTTGGAGAAGAGTAGACAGTTTGCAGTTCAGAAACTCGTGACCATGGAAGGTGAAGTGCCCTGAATATTAGTAGTTCCCTAGTGCTCACCCTGGCCTGGCTGTTGGTGAGGTGCTTGGCAGGCCGGGAATGACCACAGGTAACAAATGAATACGCCTGCATTCAATCCATTTGGTCCTGAGACGTTCTTCTGGGGAGGCTAAAGAGAACATGGAGAAATGTCTTCATGTGTAAGCGCTTTCATCCCATCTCAAGTTGACATAACCCCCTTTATTTACACACAAGCCATGGTTTGGACTACCCCAAACTATCCCTGCCGATCTGACTCCATTTCTCTCTGTTGTTCCCGCATTCATGTTTTTTTCTTCCTTTTTTTTTTTGTTTTTAATTGAATTTTATGGTGAGACTGTGTGCCTCTCTGCCTCTTTAATCTTCCACTTTGAATTCATTTGCAATGTGATAGATCGAGTTTGTGTTTCAGGATGTGTCAGTGGGACCATGATAATGCATCTCAAACGGTAAAAGTCTGCATCTTAATTGATTACCCGTGATCCTCCTTGGCCACATCCGCTGCTAAAAATTCAGCACCAAGGGGCAGGGAGAGAAGGGGCTGGGGAGGGGCGAAGGGAAGGGAGAAGACACTGAAGAGTTTTAAAAGGATTTGTGTTAATTCCTTCAAGACATCCCTATGTGATGTTTCTCAGTCAATAGGAGATTAGATTGAAGAGAGGATAGCCACTGTTAATCCTCTTCTATCCATTCCCACAATGGGTATTAATATAGGAACAAAACACACACAAACTTGCAGAGGACTTTGTTGTTGTTGTTCTTTTCTCTTTTCACTGCACATCAAGGAGAACACTGAAGATCGGTCTCGTTTTTCCCAGGAAGGTAGTAGTCAAGGGGGAATTTCACGTGAGTGCCGGACTGTGAGACTCTCAGGTTCCCTCTGCAGCTGCAGACGTCTCGTCCCAGAGCTGTAATCGCAGCCAGGCAGAATGAGCCTTTCTCCTTCCAGCAAGGTTGGAGGTAAAGGGCAGTGGTTTAGGGTCTGTGTTCCCTTTAAGAGAGACCATGCAATTCAAACTTTGTCATTATCAGGAATCTTCTGGATTTTTTATAGCACATTTTTGTTAGGAAGAAAGTTCCTTTGCATTCATTCAGTGTCAGCACGAAGACTGAGAACTCTTTCCAGTCAGCCAGAGCCAGATGTGCTGTGAACCATTTCAATTCCAGTTTGTCCATCTGGCCTGTTCTCTCACCTATCCCTTTATTAATGCATGTCTAGCTTATTTACATGCTAGAAGGAAAAGGAAACATTAGTGATTAATAACTGGTTCCCTCCACATGCACTAGTTACACTATTATAAGCATCTTCACGCCTTGCTTGAAATTACTTTAGAGAGCTCCTGTATTCCTGCTGTCTTATGCATCTTCCCCAGGGTAAGAATCTATGCTCTAAAACAGGTCGCTGTGTACACCTTTTCTTAGGTAGCAGGCTGGCAGTGAAGAAGGGAGCAAGTGAAGAGGGCTGTGAAGTAGGGAGAAAGAAGAGGCTTGCTTTCTTCGTTCCTTCATCTCCTATCTTTTCCCTGTTGACAAAAGAAAGAAAAAAAGGAAAACCATGAAAATTAATGCAAGATGCAAACTTGATCTTTCAGTAGGCTCTGACTAAATTTGAACATCCTGATTCTTGATGGCAAGTTCCCTACATTCTGCCAGTATTAACCTTTGAAGAAGACTGAGGTTACAATAATAAGCATTTCTATAGTAACTTTTACGATAAGGTACTGAAGTAATTCACTAGCACCAGCCTAACCTTGGAATAACCTTCTGAAGCAGCTAGTTATCGGTTCTCCTCCTTTACATACAGAAAAGCAGTGTTGCAAAACATTGAAGCACCTTTCCCAAAGTTGTTCATAGCCTGTGGCATAACTCAGGACCAAGGCACAGGTCTGTAGGCTCCAAAACTGGTGCTTTGAGCACAGGGCCCCCCTCCTTAAGGTAGCCCACTGCCAGGCAAAGTGACAAGTGGGACTTGATGCCTTATTTCCAGTCAGCACTGTAGCAGTGGAGAGTCTCTGCTTCCTTTGCTTTCGGCCAAGCCTTTTCCCTGCAGGGAAATAAATAATCTATTTGCCGTTTCCGTCTGACATATCATCTAACATGCACGGCTCAGACATCTAAAACACAGGTGACCAGAAAGAGAATCTGTTTTAAATATATAATTGTCTAATTTCTTTCAAGATTCTGGAAAAATATTCCCTATACCACACAGGAACTTTAAGCAGGTTTCATAGGCAGCCCCTGTCATTTTCAAGCAGAAGACTGATAAGGCCTGGCATCAACTTTAGCCACGGTCTCTCTCCTTCCCTCTTCAAATATGTTTTTATCCTTTCCCCCAGTATCTGACTTGGACGAGCTTTCTGTCAGTCTCCGGACTAGCCCATCCAGCACGTGGTACGTCAGCTACCAGCAAAGCAGGGACATGCCGTTCTTCCAGGAGAGCACGTGAAGGGTAGAGCAGCGCAGGGGTTGTTTCTGCCCCAAGTCCCAGCCCTCCTCTGCTCCTGCTCCCTGGCAGGGGCTGGGGGGTGGGAAGGGAGCATGGACAGCCCCAACGCACCGACGTCCGCAAGCTGGGCTTCGGCTTCTCCTTTGGTTGAACGCAACCTTGGCTGAACTCAGTGATTAGCTCAAGCACATAATAAAATTCCTCCCCACCCCCACCCCCGTGCCCCAGACTACAGTGGTTTAATTGCTTTTCTTCCCTGGTACATCTGTGCGGGTCACAGCTGGGTAATTCATCATGAAAGTACCAGCCGAGCCTTGAAAACCAAGCCTTTTTTATTGTAGGCAGCAGTGTGCTTTCAGAGACTAGGCAGTTAAGGCATGTTCTCCATAAAAGAAGCAGAAAACAGCATGCAGCATCCAATATTGTCCTGACCTAAACAAAATCAGGGCCCAGTTTTCCACCTTCTCCGGCACTTCAGCTTGACAGAGCTCACGCCACCCAAAGCAGCCTTCCCAAAAGTCCCAGAGCTCTTGGAAGGATCAGCAGACTGGACTTGCTGCAATGATTTGGGGTTATTCTAGCATCTATGCTCAACTCTCTTCACTTCTTCCCTTTAGCCCTGTCAGAGTTTTTATCCCCTCCTTTTTTAATCAGGTGTAGTTACCACTTTGCTCCAAAGAGCTCAGATCTATTTCCTTTCAGGTGCGGCTTTCATGAACAATAAATTTAACTGCAGTCACCTATAACACTCTTAACCGATTTAAGCTCTCTCTTCCCTAAACGCAGGGGCTACTCAAGGAAAAACTCTCCCCCATATTCCCCCTCCCTCCCAAACCAAGGTCTCTTCCACACTGATTGATTCACCATCGCCTCTTACATCCCAGCTGGAGCTGAAAAGCTCCACCTGCTGCTATTACTCAGCAGTAATTGCACTGCACTTTCACGCAGGTTTCAAGCATTCATCATCAGGATGACTCAATAAGGCAGCCCTGCATTGATGAAAGGCCTCAGAGCCTCCATCCCTCTTGCACATGCAATAGCCACCTTCTGGATAAACTCAGGTGTGTGTCGGGGGGAGGGCAGATCGTGTTTTATGATGAATAACTCACTTGCCAAAATTTCTCCTCTCCTCTCCTCCGTGTTCTCAGGCTGTCTGAGAACCAATCAGGTGAGCCTCGCGGTCATACATTATTCCCTGGATATTTCCTGGGAGTGATGCTCCGTGTATAGCTCATCCTCAGGCAGTCCCTGGAGAGCGTTCAAAATCAAAGCTGCGTGCCAGGTGCACCCTGTATTTGCTGCGTGGAGTCCAGTCTGCAAGCCAGGACATTGGTGCCTCCCAGGAGGCCCAAATCCTCTGGCTCCTTCGTGTCTGTCCGCGGCCGGCTATGCAGGTTGGGACCCTTTGGCTGGGCTTGAGCTCTTGGCACGGCCAGGCTTCAGCCTGATGCGCTCAAACTCCTTCCCAGCTGCAGCCCCATCACTGGCCAGGCACACATGCAAGTCCCCTCCTTCGCCTCCTCCTTCGTCTAAAACCAGCCAAAGGACCAGACACCACCCGGCACTAACTACCTGCAGGGGCAAACAAGAGGGCAGGAGAGAGCTGGAGATGAAAGGTCCACTTGTTTCTCTCCCAAGCCATTTCCCCTGCTGCTGCGGGAGCGACTGTGCACGTGTGGCGTGGAAGGACTTACAGAAATATTCATCGGTTACCAGGGGGGTATTTCTGTTCCTGTGCTGGGCAAATATAACGCTGGGATGAAGGTCCCCAGATTGCTCAAAATTCACTTTTCATACCCATTATGTAATATACCCTTGCAGCCATCTGGCAGAACGATTCTCCTAACTAAATCACCAGAACGTATCTGGAAAGCAAGCAGAGCATACACCTGCAGGGTCATGCAACATTTATTTACCATTTGCAGGTTGGTGGTTTTTTTCAATTTGTTGTCTAATATCATTTAACCAGCTTTGGGAAGGTGCAACAGCCTCGTCAGGAGACAAAGGCAGAGCCAAGAAACAAAGGGCTGCTCTTGGCGCTGCCACGAGCTCCGTCTGTAGCATCCCATCAGCTCCTCCGGTGGCTTGGGTCACCCTGGCCCTGGGCAACGGTGGAGTTTCTGACTGCTGAGGGGCCGTGAGAGTGAGAACGCTGGTGGATGAGGAGTGTCAGGTGTTACGATGGAGTTGCTGAACGAGCGTTCCTCCTTCACGTCTGTGGGCTTTCTTTGATCTCCCTTGTGCAGGCTGTGGAACACATCCCTATGTCTTTTTAGACATCTACATACACATATATCTAAGATAGTCTCTATATATGCATACATACATCGATATATAGCCCCATATATAGCCTCATTATCAGTATGAGGGGGGGACTTACAAATCTGAAATATAGCAGACGTGCATGCTTGTGCCAGTGGGACTGCATCAAAGCTGGCTGAGAATATAAAGAGACTTCTTCCCCCCCCCCAAGTATCAGCACTTTGAAAAATCAGCCTTTTCATCTGAATATATAAAATATAAAGAAAAAAGTATAGTTGCCAAATCTTTCAGGTTGGGAAAGTTAAAAGACTTTTCCCCTTTCAAAATAAATAATGTCATTGAAAACGTGATAAATTTTACCTCCTCTGAGCGGGAAACACTGTTCTCTCCTATCTATTTCTGTCCCAGGCTTTCTGACATTCTCAGAAGCTATTTGGTCTGGAGATTTAAAGGTGTTGCACCTTAAATGTGCCTAAAATGCAGACAAGTGTACATAGGTTTGAAAAAAAACCCCTAAATTTCATTATGCAGTATTAGGTACCAAAGCATCTTTACAAACCTGGCCCATTTTTCCTCTGTAGGTGGGTGTCACAAGTGTTAGAGTAACCAATGATTCAATGTACCTGCAGTCATCAGGGCACACAATTGCTTGATCTTATCTACTCCAGAACTCCTCAGAGACCTGGTCCTGATTTCCAGAGAGACGAAAAAAACCATCCTCCAGTCCTCCAGTTTTATGCATTTTAATTGCTAAATCAAATAATTAAGCAGAAGCATAACATAAAATAAATATTAACCCAATTTATTTTAATTTATTTTGATATAAACAAAAATGATTAATCTAATTATCAGGTTAATTAAACCATTATAAATAAATCAATAACCTTATGAGCTTTATCTAGCACACTGGAAGACAGCAGTGAGCTGCCAGCCATAAGCACAACGTAGCGTTAGCAGCACCAGCTGAAACATTCCATTTGAACGCCAGATATAGCAAGGTGCCAGTCACTCCCGGATCAAAGGTGATACTGGTGTTCATTAAGATAGTCTGTTCAAATTACAGATGGTCTGGCGGTAGCCAGTATCTCTGCTCTGCCAACAGAGGTCACATAAAACCATCCTGGTGCACGTCAAAATGATGCAGCTCGTTACATGCAAAATTCAGATGGAAATGTACAGAGAAGTACTTTCGGGATTAATCACACAACATTCCCGGTCTGAAATTTCACACATGCATGATTCTGGAAAGTGGCTGTTTAGTTTAGGGGCGCCTTAGGTATTCAGAGTTTGTTAGTTGGCTGTCATTAGTAGGAAAACCCTTGGATTATCTGCACACACATGTGCACACACACAGAGCAAGGATCATCAAATGTCAGAAGTCCTCTTTCACCGAGACTGATTATTAGAACCATCCTTCTAAGAAAAGTATCACAAAAAGACAACCAGCCCCTCAAAGCATTTTCTGTTTAGCCAGTATGGTTTCTGTCACTTTCCTCGGAGAGTTTCAGGAAGGTAGCACGTTGTTTAGAAAATTACTTAGCGGTTTCTTTGAACTACCTGTTTAATATTGATACCTTTCCTTAACCAGATTAACCAGATGTCAGGTCCTGTGTATTGTAGCACATTTGCCCACCTTTTGTGGCTGCCTGGGAAGGCAGAGGAAACACAAACTTCTTTAGGAGCGGTGGTTATGGGATGGCAGCAGCAGGCACAGCCAGTTTCAGTGGCTAGGGAAGAGAAACAAAGATTTTTGATTTTCAGATGGGATAGTGTGGCTCATCCCACTTCCTCGTAACTCCTGCTCACCAGTTTCTTGGCAAATTAAAATGGGATGCTTCTGAATTCACCAGCATCGCTTGGTATATCCTGTCCCTCCGTATGAAAGACAATCCCATATGATCACAGGGGAAACAAAAGTCCACCCCATCAGACAGAGGATTTATACATGTTTTAATATTTCAGATCATGGCTCAATGGATAGATGCCACTTATTCTATCCTACAAAAGCCCCAGCTCAAAAATTACTTGGAAATGCAAAGCTAGCAAAATGCCAATGCTAGAGGCAGTAATTCTGTCAGCTCTACATGGTCGTTGCTTATCTGGAGAAACACACAAAACTGCTTCTTAACAATTCAGTGCTTGTTTCTGGCTACATTTTGACCCAGGCAAATTTAAGAGAAAATATAACCTTTTGTCATCACGAAAACATGGGGTTTTCCCTGTACACACTTTACTTTTTAAGCAAAGTTCCCTAGGCATAGATCTGTCTCTGCCTCTCAGCACAGTCGCCAGACCTGTTGGATCCCCGTACTCTAGCTAGATTCAAATGTGTATTAAAAATTAGAAGTTGATAATCACAATAATTAATTAATGGATAGCTCAGATTTTATGGTAAAGGGGCAGTATTTGCAAAAACTCCTGCAAGTAGCAAAAGGTTCTGCTGCTCTCAGTGATAACGCTGGGGACACACCGGGTCCTATTGCACTATATAGAGCCCGCCCTCCCTGGAAGATAAACCTCAGTCACGACAGAAGAGGGCTTAGCTGATTCACGTGAAAGGCTACAACGGTCCCTCCTGTACAACTTGATGCCACTGAGGTACATCAAGAGACAGAAAAATATTCAGCGGCACATTCCCCAGCACAGGAGATGCCACTGCTGGGGACGGGCTCGGAGAGCTGCACGTGGTGGTGCTGGGGCACGAGGGGATTGCAGAGGGCACGCAAACATCACCCGGGCTTTCCCCTGCAGTGCTGCAGGTGGTCAGAGTAAACAAAGAGCAGTGGCCTTCTGCAATGCAAAGCACAGCTGGACTCTAGCAGTGGTCTCCGAGGAGTTTTCTTCAGCATTACCTCCAGTTTGTTCTTCTGTTGCTGGCTGCCCTTGGCACTGCTGTGTCTTGAGGTGATGACTTTCTTGTCGGGTGAAATCTTCCCAACCTGATTGTGAGGCTGGTCAGGTTCCTCCCGCTTCCTCCCACCCTGGAAATGTTTGTTCATCAAGAGAAAGCACCTTCCTATATTCATTACAGCTCTGGATTGACAGGCCAGGCAGAAAGCGTAATTTGTAATGTTGAAGTGAGGTTGACAGGAATAAACTAGCAGTCTGATTTTTTTGCTTTGCAACTATGTTAAAAGATAAATTGATTTGGCTTCTCCATTGTTTTATCTATGCAAGAAGAAGGACTTTGTGTTTTCCCACAGTACGCGGCCAGAGCAGGTAGAAAGAGGCTCCACTAGCCAGCAGCCAAAGAAAGATGCAAGATACATATGTGAAGAAGATGAACAAGGTTTTAAATAGTGTCTTTGCAAAAAAGCCTTTAGGAAGATTAGGGTGTGTGTATTTGTGCCATTATCCCAGCCAAAGGGGAAGCACTGACAGTAATTTATGATTAGGTTGAAACCTCTATCTGCAGCCTAAGATTTGCTTCAAGTTTAAGACAAGAGAGGATATGCAGTGATTAAAGGCCAGGACCAGGAATCCAAGGCTCTAGGGTCCTACACTCATCTATACTGAATTACTTTAATTTAGGGTGTATCCTTTAGCCTCCCTACACATCTCTCTCCTTCTGTGTCCCCCTTCCCAGTAAAACAGCTCCCTTTCTGCCTCCATCATCTGAATTACATATGCCTTCCTCTGATGGCCCCATTTAAAAATATGTTAAAGACTGGAAAGAGCCTGGAAAAAGGAAAAAGAAAAACCTGATGACAAGGTCTGGATAAACTGCATTACTGAAAAAGCTCATAGTCTGAATATCAAACCCCAGTACCACTCTGGAAGTCCTTCTAAGTGATCAACCTTGGCCTTACAGGCTTTGAAGGCCAAAAGGTGCTGTTTTGTGTGGCACCACCTTTGCAGACTCCAGAGGCCACCTGAAAAATGTAGGTGAGAGCTACGCTACTTCTGCAACTGCATGGGTGTAGGCGAAGAGCATGTATGACGGTAAGGGGAGAGGAGCTGAGTTCATGCCTGCATGGAGGTGGTAGCAGGGACTATCTAGCTGGAGGGAGAGCACCATGTGCAGGAGCTACTGAGGTGAGTCTCTCATGGGGATGCTATGCCCCCACATGATGCTAAGACCCACAGCCTGGAAGGAAGAACCGTTGCTAACATGCTGTGTCCCCAGCTTCTGCCATCAGAGGAATGCTTCAGGGCAAGAAATCATAGAATCAGACTGGTTTGGGTTGGAAGGGACCTTGAAGATCATCTGGTTCCCACCCCCCGGCCATGGGCAGGGACACCTTCCACTAGACCAGGTTTCTCAAAGCCCCGTCCAACCTGGCCTTGAGCACTGCCAGGGATGGGGCACCCACAGCCTCTCTGGGCAAATCTTGGCGTGGTGGTCTTCCTGCAACCCCACAATGTTGCCCTCACCATGGCCTCTTCTTACAAAGCTATGGGCCTTTCTAAAGGGACCTTTTCATCCTGTAGAATATCAACACTGTCACAAGACCCGTCTCATAGCCCCTTCCCATTTTTACACCAACACAGTTAGTTCTGCCTCTGTTCCTTCCCTGGCCCTTTCTAGCTTTGGAGCATACCTTGGGGACAGAGGAACGTGAGTGGGGTTTGACCTTGACATCTGGACGTGGGTAGAAGTAGAGGAGAGGGCTGGTCATGTTCCAGTGCCTCAGCAGGAGGTGGACAACTGAGGGGAGTTGCGAGAGCAACGTTCTCTCAGTCTGCCCATGCACTGGGATCAAGCACGCAGGGAACTGTGTATACTTGTACCTAGTGGGCTCCACAGAAAGACCGCCTAAAGATCTTAATCAGTTCTTGTTGGACAAAAAAGGTAGTTGCTTAAGGCAGGTAGGAAGACAAACTGAGAAAAGAGCTGGGCTGTGATGTGCCGCAAGGAATTTGTGGTCCTTTTTTTTTTTTTAAGCCCTGGCTGCACATGAGAAAGTGTGTCTCTAAATAATTCTGGCTGCTTCTCACAGTTTTTTAGAACTTTTTTTTTTTTAGTTTATAAATAAGCTTCACTTCCGGATTACACAAATGCCCCTGATTCTGGGTGGAGAGTAGAGAGCTGGAGCATTTATCCAGGCGCTGCCAATTCTCTCCGGGTATAACCCCACAGACAGGGAGGGTAATAATAGTGTGTGAGGTCAGGCAGAGAAAGTAAGCAGTGAAAATCAGAGAAAGTTGGGACAGTACTGAATAAGAGAAGAAAGGAAGGAAAGAAGAAGTGTGGAGTGGTGGATCATGCTCAGGTGAACAGTGATGGGATAGGGCAGATCCCTGCACTCCTTCCTTTGCACAGGCAACGTCCCTAAGCGGTACTCTGAATGCTTCTCCTGTTACCAACACATCGATTTCTGCTTGACAAGGAAATCAGGCATCAGAGTTTAAATGAAATGGAGTCCTGCTGTTTCCATGGAAATCTCCCATGCCTGTCAGATTAATGGAGGGCATGTTGCACTTTGCATAAAAGAAAACAAAACAAGGCTGCCGCAAAGGCAATGGGTTACCTTTTCCATTCAGACTAAAAATTCCGTATGCTCTCATGGTACACTCTCACCCTCCCCACTCTCTACTTCAGCAGAGAGACCTCCTATCCTACATACGGCATTTATTTCAATTGACTGGATCCCATGGAGAGTCTTACTTCTGGATAACTACCATAAAATACATGACAGACAAATTACAGGACTAATAGCTTAATCCTCTATAACAAACTATATGTTCCTTTGATGTATCCAGCTTTTCTCCACCAGTTTTCTTTTTTTCCATGACCCAGAACTGATCTTCTCCTCCAGTTATAGGCATCTTGTGTGGCTCAGTTAAGATAGTATTTTAACCCTACATGTCCCATCCTTCCACCCTCCCAAGGAAATCAGTCTGCTCCTGAAGCTGAAACCTTTGGATGTGAAAAAGGAGAAACCAAATATCAGCTTAGCATGCAGTTGCATTGCAGCCTATCAGTGGAAGTGGAAATATTCATCTCCATTGGGCAGCATGGGAAAGGAAAGCTTTGGGTTTATTTTTCTTGTTTGCATCAGCACCAGCGATCTCGACTGACAAAATAACAGGCTGTTCATCAGGCTCTAACAGACCAAACGATAGCAATTTATTACCGCCCAAGCACTTGAAATAGTTTGCATAAATATTTGTGTAACGCAAGTTTACCATGGCATGAGTTATTTCCTACCCCAAGCACAGAGACAACATATAGCATGGATTAGCCTGCCTGGAGCTCTGTGTTACCACAGCTGGACCATTTCCAACCCTGAAATAGCTTGGATATGTCTGTGTTTCACCAGATTGTACAGGGTAGGCATTCTCAGCAAAGATCTAAAGCTGCAGCTGCCTCAAGTTTGTCCTTCCAGCCATACAACAAAATCTCATTTCCCAGAAACAGAATCCTGGGTTTGCTCTGGCAGTGACAGCAGCCTTTGGATGCTCTTCCTTCCTTCCTTCTGGCCTGGAATATAAGCAGGGATCACTTTTGTGGTCTCAGGCTCAATTCAAAGTCATAGAAGAGGAAAAATGCAGATTTACTCCTTTTTAAGCTTATGCACATAAGGGAGCTACAAACCTAGTTGTTTCTTTCACAGACCTTCTTATCATTTAAGCAGCATCAAGTTGGCCTGCAACCAAACACAGTGATTTTACCACGATGGTCGTAGATTTCAGCAAATTTGTTTTCCCCAGACAAAGAGAGACAGGCTAATAAATGCAGATGAAAGATAAAATGCAGCAGAAAGTGAAGGGATAGGAAAAAAGAATGAGTACTCTTGTCAGGGTGTGGTGATGAATGGGTAGCTATTATTTTCAGTCTCAGGCGTGAACTGGGAATTGCCTTTGGAGAAGCTGAAGTTGCAGGTCAAGGTCAATACCTGAGTCAGGATTATGATTCAATGTCTGGATCGTGTTTCTTCCTCACTCTTCACAGCTGACCCTCCAAAAAGCAGGGGCAGTAGGGCAACACTAAGTATTAATATTCATTAGAAACTAGGGCTACTTTTTAAGTGACTAACACATACTAAAACTGCAAGAAACAAAGTGAGGCTACATCTCAATGAGCTTAGAGGAGAGTGCCCAACCGCCCACCAAGGATTTACCAGGACTGGATCCCTAATGTAGATGTCATAGGCATGTATTACAACTGGAAAAGAGAGAAAAATAAAACCAACAATGAGAGCAAAAGACTATGTTGCTTGTGACTTATAACCATTGCAGCATTGCTGCATCGGCACCAAGGCTGGGGTACTGCTGTAGGGTTGAATACAAGAATCCCAGGCTTATGGTTCAGCTTTTCAACCCACTGCAACTCAGACTAAGCCCTGCATGGTAACTTTCAGCAACAGAACTCAAACTTTTCTCTTGGAACAAAATATTTTAAAAATCCAAGGAAATGATAGACAGAAAATGAATAAAACCTAAGATGAACCATCCTCTGCTGTCTCCTAACTTACCCTGTTTTATGCATTTCATCAGATTGGAAAAAAACCCATTGGTTATTTCACAGTCTTCTACAGCTTGAGCTGAGGTCACTAAAAAGAAGTGCTCATCAAGCAGTAAACTCTCCTTAGCATGATTATAAGACTTTCTTAGAGTTCTGTGGTAGTAATCCACAGTCCTAAATCCATCTCAATTTCAGCTGACTTGGTGTATCTACCTGAATTACTCTGCTATCACAAGAATTATCTGGACCTGTATCCATGGAAAAAAAATAGAGTATCACTTGCAAGTTTTCACATTCTGCTTAAAACAGTTTGAAAAAATGAAGGGTGCTGAAGATTCCACTGTGTTTGCACAGGGCGGGTCAAGCTACTCAAAGTTTTCAAGTCTGTAGCAGAGTTTCAGAGGAGCAAAGGAAATGTGCGTATATTTGTGAAGTGAGAAAAAGACTAAATGAAAGCCTAATAAACTCCCAAAGCGAGCAGGAATAGAAAAGATGTTAATGCAATTACTGCTGATAACATTTTGAAAGAGTGTGTGTGTGAGAGAGAGAAATTAGTATATCATCTTGGAATCCTTAATTACTGGCATGTTAATTACACAACAAAGCTATCCTCTTTTAATGAAAGAAACGAATGAATATGAGAAGTGTTGTTCCATTTAATCCAGAAAATGAGTGCTGAGATCCAAAGTTGTGTGATGTAAACCTGGAAGAACTCCAAAGAAGTCAAGGGAGTTACCCAGCCTCCAGCGTAAGATGGCAGAGATGCGATGCAGTAAGGAAACCCACAAACTACTGTCTGATCTCTCTCTTGGGAGGAGAGAGGCTATGAGGTTGGTTCCCTTTGGTCTCTGCACGTGACCGAATGCTGACGAACATGTGGTTTAGCTAACAGGGTTCCTCGCTTGGATCATTTGACCTCTTCCTGATGGGGTATTGAGTGAGAGGTCCTTGTTTCCATGTCATTCCATACAGAGGTTGTTATTCTTCTGTTAATTGGGAACCAGAAGTAATTAGGGGGACAGGATCACTTCACTGTTCAGTTAGTAAAATACATAAATCAAGAAAGTGAATGTTTCACTCAGACACAAATTAGGCTGTTAATTTGGCTGCTGTTGCCTACACAAGTCTGGCTATGTTCAACCTGCTCACCCGGGTGCAGAACTTAGACTTGGTCTTCCACAGGGAAAAAACAGGATTTCTCCTTTTGAGAAACGGCAAAAACAATGAAAAGAGCTTTCCTGTCTCTAAGGACTGAAGTCTGAGTGCTTCTTCCTTGGATAATTTCTCCTCATTTTTTTGAAAATGAAAGGCCTATTTTTCTCATGTAGGAGCCTTTAAGCAAAACGTTTGCTAATGTAGGCGTTCTTTAGGTACAAAGTGCTTCAGGTATAAGGTATAAAGTAGATATAATATATAAATCTTGTTTCCCTTTTTTTTTTGTGGAAGGGGAAAAATACAGCACTATCCTGCCCTGAACCACTCTTCCCCTCTTGCCATATGTTCATGCTGCTGCAGACCCCTTTTTGGTACTGTCAGATGACCTGAGCAAGCTCAAATGTTCAAAGCATGCTTTGAAAACTCCACTCCAAATTCCAGCATCATTTTGGTGATGCAAAATAATTCATGGACACAGAAGTGGTGCTTCTTGGGGTCTGTATACAAACTTGCTAATTCATAGAATCATAGAATCATTTAGGTTGGAAAAGACCTTTAAGATCATCGAGTCCAACCATTAATCTAACACTGCCAAGTCCACCACTAAACCATGTCCCTGAGCAACACATCTACATGTCTCTTAAATACCTCCAGGGATGGCAACTCAACCACTTCCCTGGGCAGCCTGTTCCAATGCTTGACAGCCCCTTCAGTGAAGAAATTTTTCCTAATATCCAATCTAAACCTCCCCTGGTGCAACTTGAGGCCATTTCTCCTCTTGTCCTATCGCTTGTTACTTGGCAGAAGAGACCGACACTCACCTTGCTACAACCTCCTT
This sequence comes from Sagittarius serpentarius, assembly GCA_034782735.1. Lineage (NCBI taxonomy): Eukaryota > Metazoa > Chordata > Aves > Accipitriformes > Sagittariidae > Sagittarius > Sagittarius serpentarius. Next base: position 25,481,702 of record JAVKLA010000024.1, read on the forward strand.
TCAGGTAGTTGTAGAGAGCGGTAAGGTCTCCCCTCAGCCTCCTTTTCTCCAGGCTAAACAACATCCATTCCCTCAGCCACTCCTCATAAGACTTGTGCTCCAGACCCTTCACCAACTTTGTTGCCCTTCTTTGTACGTGCTCCAGCACCTCAAGGTCTTTCTTGTAGTGAGGGGCCCAAAACTGGACACAGTAGTCGAGGTGCGGCCTCACCAGTGCCGACTGCAAGGGGACGATCGCTTCCCTAGTCCTGCTGGCCACACTGTTTCTGACACAAGCCAGGATGCTATTGGCCTTCTTGGCCACCTGGGCACACTGCTGGCTCATGTTCAGCCGGCTGTTGACCAACACCCCCAGGTCCTTTTCCACCAGGCAGCTTTCCAGCCACTCCTCCCCAGGCCTGGAGTTTTCCATGGGCTTGTTGTGACCCAAGTACAGGACTCAGCACTGAGCCTTGAAACTCATAGAACTGGCCTCAGCCCATCGATCCAGCCTGTCCAGATCCCTCTGGAGAGCCTTCCCACCCTCAAGCAGATCAACACTCCTGCCCAGCTTGGTGGTGTCTGCAAATTTACTGAGGGTGCACTCGATCCCCTCATCCAGATCATTGATAAAGATATTAAACAGAACTGGCCCCAATACTGAGCGCTGGGGAACACCACTTGTGACCGGCTGCCAACTGGATTTAACTCCGTTCACCACAACCCTTTGGGCTCAGCTATCCAGCCAGTTTTTTTACCCAGTGAAGGTTCTGCCTGTCCAAGCCATGGGCAGCCAGTTTCAACAGAGAATGGTGTGGGAAACGGTGTCAAAGGCTTTACTGAAGTCTAGGTAGGCAACATCCCCAGCCTTTCCCTCATCCACTAAGCGGGTCACCTTGTCATAGAAGGAGATCAGGTTTGTCCAGCAGGACCTGCCTTTCATAAACCCATGCTGACTGGGCCCGACTGCCTGGCTTTGCTGTGCTGATGGCACTCAAGATATACATCTGTGCTATAGCAAGCCTAAGGTTAGGATCAAAAGTAGACTTGTAAATGACCAAGTAAAGGCAAGTCTCTTCCCCCTTAACAAAAAGACACGCGCTGTCACTGGACTTTTATACCAAATTAGCTGTGATCAGAGACCATTAAAGTATGACCCACCTGACAAAATGTAGACATCTAGTATCATGGTAACCACATCATTGTGAGGCTATTTTCTGTCATCTTTGAAAGGTGGTGCCAACTGGGAAAACATGCAATGACTGGAAAAAAAACCCAAATATTCCCTCATATCTAAAATGAAGGGAAAAGAAGAAGATTCGGGGAACTATAGTTCCATCAGCCTCCTTTTAGTTTAGGGCGAGACAGTAAAGTCGACAGAGACAGTTTCTTCTCAGTCAGGCCCAGTAACAGTAAAAAAGGCAATGGGCACAAGTTGAAATACGGGAAATTCGACTTAAGCGGAAGAAGAAAACAACTTTACTGAGAGGACAGTTTGTCACGACCCAGGCTGGACAGACCAGGGAGGGGTTGTGGAGAGTTCAGAATTCCCTCGGGCTAAATTAAGGTGAAGGGACACCAAACGATCAGTTGAACATTTTATTCATGGCAGAAACAACCTGAACTTGGAAAGTCTAACATTATGTGGCATGATTTCTCACAAGGACTGGCACGCTAACACAGGGTCACCACACACCCCCTGCCAGCCTCGCCGATTTGGGGAGGGATCCAGGGCAGCCCACGAGGAGAGCCCTCCCGCTGGGCCCGGGGGGGGGGGTGTGTCAAAGCAGACAACCCACCCCCACCCCCACCCCCGCGTTCGAGGCCCCTCGCTGAGAGGAGCCCGGGGGCGGC
>JAVKLA010000024.1:25483634-25531614 GCA_034782735.1 Sagittarius serpentarius
GTCCTTTTCCACCAGGCAGCTTTCCAGCCACTCCTCCCCAGGCCTGGAGTTTTCCATGGGCTTGTTGTGACCCAAGTGCAGGACCCAGCACTGAGCCTTGTTGAATCTCATACAATTGGCCTCGGCCCATCGATCCAGCCTGTCCAGGTCCCTCTGGAGAGCCTTCCTACCCTCTAGCAGATCAACACTCCTGCCCAACTTGGTGTCATCTACAAACTTACTGAGGGTGCGCTCGATATATTAATTTTAAGCAGCTTTTTCCCATTCCAAAATTAATTACAAATTTCAATGGACTGTTCCTTTTACTATAACTATATACATATTTTCCACTGGTGCAATGCTGGCTTGTTTCATAGTCTTCTGTGACCTGACCTCCTTCAGGTGTTGGAGCCAAAGCAGGAAAAGGCCACAGCCTATCGCTTGCTGACTTGGTGGGACCAGGACACATTTTTCTGGCTATAGCAGAGGGAAATCGCTGTCTGGGTGAAGGAAAACAGAGCCTAGTACACAGAGGGCCTATTTGAGTAACCATAGGAACAGGTAAAACTGCAAGGTGGTTCACATGAGCAGTTCAACTGTTATTTAAATTTGTTAATAATATCAAACCCCAGGAAAGGGATGAACTGTATCTTTTACACTCTCTGCAGTGTTTAGCAGGAGTAGGATAAGGTTGCCATTTTGCTGGGTACTGTTCATAAGCAAGCCTTATCTGAAGTTTTCATCACGTACAGAGCCAACAGAGTAAAACAGACATTTCTGTACTTCAGAGAAGTTCTTGGGCAAATACGCCCTCATTTCCTTTAGATCCAGCTGCTTAGAATTCATACAGAGCCCTAGCATGGGGTGGCTGGATTTCGTCAAAGGTTTCTTTCCCTTAAGGGTTTGTTCCTCCCCTGATGCGCTCTTGTGACTCCCACTGACACTAATGGGGAGTAATGCATGTCTGGAGGACAGCTCTGGTCCCCCTCAGTGAGAAAGGAGAGAGTGGGCTTATCAGAGAGGGATGGGAAAGGAACAGAAGGAAAAGCAAGGCTTTGAAAGCTGTCTAATTATAGGCTGGTGTGTTAACTGCTCCACCAGCCAGCAGGCAGTACTGAGCGTTTGGCAGAGCACAGCTTTATTTTTTGTGATTAGAGAGGAGCATTGGAAAGAGTGGTGAACGAGTGGGGAAGAGAGGAAAGAGAAAAGCCCACCCCACTGTAAAAAACGTAGATGTGGCTGCTGCACAGATTCCAGCAGTGCATTAGCAGCCATGAGGCTGATGCTGCAGCTCTTTCTGCGGGTGGGTGCTCATCCCTTTCCCAGGCAGCATTCTTCACTTCCATTAGACAGAGTGAGCATACAAGCACAAGAGTGTCCGTAAAGGAACTTGAAGAATTGGGTCCCCGAGGTGGTAAGTGTTACCGCACAGGGAAGGTCTTTGCCTTTCTTCACAGGTGACATAAACAGGAGATTAACATTAACCCCAGAGGCACACTAGCTCCTGCTCAATAACAGATTCACTCACGATTTTTGTTATGGGAGATCCCAATTCAGTCCTCATGGGCAACTCATTGGGAGGAGGTGGAGGGTTGTATATTAAAATAGAAGAAGAAAGAAATGAACAAGAGTGAGATTGCACAGCACAAAGCACCGCTGTGTAATGCACCCAAGTGTTCATGCAGACATGCCTACAGTACTGTGGTGATCCATTCTTCCAGGTCATGCCTGGGCGGTGGAGACCGCTGTGTTGTGTCCACTTCCAGGAGCCCTCTTTCCCAACAAATTATATTGTAGACACATCCCCGACATGACTGAGTGCAGAGTCAGAAAACTTTGCAGATATGTGTCTTTTCTTGCATTTAAGTAAATAAATCGTTCGTCCCTCCCTCCCCCTTCTGTATAACTTTATAACCGATTTCAGCTTGACTAAAATGCACATCAGTTCAAAGAATAGCAGTTTAAAAACAGCATCTTAAAATAGATTTAATTTTCACTTCAGTCCTGGTGCTAGACCTCCTTACTGGTTTCTGCTTCAGAGTCTCGGTCAGACCTGTCCACCTCCCTGTTGATCTGTTTAACCTCTTCACTGCCAGCCACAATTACAAAATGACCTTCCAAGAAGTTGTCCTGGCTACTTGGGGGAAAGACAGTTCACTCTATGCAGAAGGGACCTAAAATTGGCCAGCAGGGAGGAAAAGGGTAAGGGAAACATTTATAAGATTGCATCTACCTCTCAGCTCAATCTGCTGCTTGCAATGACCCTGGAGGAAAAAGAAGAAACTCCTAAATCTGATGATGTGGCTGTTTGAGAGTGTTTGGCCATAAGCCCAGTGAGAAGTTTAAATGTTGCATTAATTTCAGCTGTGGAGGCTGAAGAATACAAAATGTGCATATTACAGTAAAGGCTGCATCTGAGATCTCATGTGAGATTGCTGAGTTCACGTGCTTGACCTGGCATGGGTTTATATATCTGAACTTGCACAGCAAAAGCTTTAAAAGAAACACGAATGATGAATCCTGGGAGAGGTGTCTCACAGAGCGTCGGGGTTCACGTCTGGATTGAAGTTCTCACGCCTCAGAGGGCTGAAAAAACATAAAAATACAGTTACTGTAGATTTTGTAGCACAGGTTTTAAAATTTTTGGAGGGCAAGCTTGGTCTGTTCCCACGTGACCGAGGAGAGCCAAAAGCTGAGAGGCTCCTGTGAAGGACTCCCCACCCTGTCCCTCCACCGGCACCGCAGTGCTTCTTGCTTCTGCCACCCCAGGGGTGGGGGGTCTCAGGTACAATATTCCTCAAGTGTTATTGTCAGACCTTCCCCCAACCCACCACACTGTCCAAATCATTCAAATTGCAGTGATGCTTGGCAGTGTTAGATTTACGGTTGGACTTAAAGGTCTTTTCCAATCTAAATGCTCCTATGATTCGATGATTCTATGCTGCAGGAAAATGACAGTGTGTGCGAGGATATTGCTCTCTCAGAAGTGCTGGGAGTGTGTGCAGAGCTTGAGAGGCTGGGGAAGGGTAGGCTGGGATGTCAGCTCGACTGAGTATGACCCCTCTTTTGAAAACACAATTTCAGTTACTTCTTCTGTATACTCTTACCATCTCTAAAGATGACTACAAAACGGATATAAAAAAGAAAACTTTATGAACTTGTGAATTTGCTTCCAGTGAAAGGTACCGTCTTAATAGCCCTGGAGAATTGTTTGTCTACAGAGGATAGTAAAATCTCCTATGTCTTCTCTTACTCCATTGCCCATCAGAGGGCCAGTAGGAAATGAAATCCCCGGAGCCCATGCAGTATCTGTCCTCCCTATTAAAGTAAATGCAGTAAAAATATTTTCTCATTGCATTTAAGAAGCCCCAAACTAGTGGAATCAATTCTGTGGACAGATATAATAGAAGGTTTTTCTTTGGCATTCTTGTGATCTGGAGGAGATAACACAAGAAGGAAAAGTGTAGATGGGAGAAGACAGGACCCCGAGCAGGGAGTGTTCTGAATTACCTTTGCAATTTTATATTTCTCCTGCATGTTTGATGCCGTGTCCAGGTTCCCTTTGCTGTGTGTGATTCCCATGGAAAATCCCAACAAGGTTCAGCTCCACAACGGTAGGGTTGTTGTGGTGCGTATCATCTTTGGTCTTCTAAGTGCTGGATGAAGAGCCACCAATTCTTTGCAAGCAGTGATGTGGTTATGGAAAAACTCTATTTCCAGCTGCCAATTTTCCACTTCTGTGGCTGGCTCAGAGAATTTCAAGCCTGCTGCCCGTTCTGCTTTGTGACAAAATATTATACGCTGAATTTCCACTATCTGCATTGATGGGATGTGCAGGTATTACATGTAAATAGCAGGTGCCAGCCTGGAGACATCTCTCCTTTCAAATTTCAAAGAGATTCTTTTGTGGCTCTAAGGAGATGTTGAAACTTTCTCAAATGCTGGTTTTTTTCAGTAAGGAGAGCTATTTCTGCTTCCTCCCATTTATTTCCCCCTCCTTTTGCTTTCTGGGGGAGATAGTAATGCTAGTTGGATTGATATGTATGAACTCAAAGTATGCCTTGCTACTTACTGGTGGTGTAGCCTCCTACGAACTCTCTGGGGCTGTCGGGGGTCAGTTTGCACAGTTTGCAGCCTGTCTTTTCCCAGCAAGGCTTTCCAGGAAGACAAGTTCAATATGGAAAACTGGGAAATTTGGGGGAGTTACCAGAACAGATGTCAGAGCAATGCTTGAAGAGTTTTTCTCCATAGGGGATCTGTCTTCAGGACTTGAAATAGACCTTTAAGACTTTAAGAATGCCTTTAGCCTCTCCTTATTTCAGTTTCTCATTGATATTGTGTGCCAAGAAGGTTGCATTCCTAAATCATGTACATTTAATGCTATCTGAGGACCTGATGGGCTTTAACCATTCTGAGGGGTAAACACAGGGTACTGCTGTACAGGGAGCAGCTGAGCAGTCTGTCCTCACCCCTGCCCCTGGTGTCACAGAAAGTGTGCCCTGCAGAGCCCTTCTTCCTCTTGATCTCTGCCTGAAGTCTGCACATCCTTCTCAGTGCTGACCATCACCCCACCTTCCACTGGGGTTTAAAAGAAATCGAGTGGACAGGTGGAGAACAGCCAATGGGTTGTAATTAAAATAAAGATCAAGACACTTGCCAAGTTAGTGGATGTATTTCACCCATCATTTGATCACCTACAGCTGCAAATATGCCTGAGAGCAGCCTCTTACTGTGCAGCTGTCACAGATATTGGTCTAAGAGTATCTTTGTTCCCTCTCTGTCTTTACCTATGCCAGAATGGGATTCTGCTATTATTCCACTCGATTTTGCCCTGTAGGTTGTAACGCTGATTTGATTGTGCATATGCAGAGTTGTTTCTCATCCTTGCTCTTTATCGAGGTGAGAGCAGTGCATGAATCTAACATACATACGATGAAAAGTACTTCTGGAAACTAATCGTGGGTTGGATTTTTTTAAGACAAGAAGTACTTTTTTAAAAGTAGCCATGGGCCAGTCCAGATGGCAAAAATTGGCCTAGTTTCACTGAAATCAATAATACTACAACAGTTTAAAAGAGGTGGAGAGGTGATTCTGTGGAGCCAAGAGGTTAAAGAACAAACAGATCTGTTCAAGCAGTTTGTAAAAGACAGATGTAAGAGACTAAATAATTACCCAGTACGTCTTCCTAACGTAAGATTGTTCTTGGTTCATTAACTACTACTTGATTCAAGTAGTTCCAAATGATAGGATTTCTACCATTTTCCTCATCATTCCCTCACAATTAAAAAAAAATCATAATATAATGTCCCTAGTCTTCAGTACAGGTGCAATTTCTTCCCAGTTTCTGCTAGGGCACACTAATGATAAAGAGACCTTGAGCTTTATGTGTGATCTTCCATCTTTTCTCAGATATTTCCTACTTTTAAGATTTTTCGAAGATTTTCTTCACTATCACTATATCATACAGTTCTTTCATGGTCAGGACAGACTTTCCAACTCTACTACTGAGTGAAGGAAATGGTCTCTAAAAGGGAATGTAGTACCCCCCCACTGAGAGGCGAGTTTTGAAACGAGAACAAATGCTAGACCATCTTCTGAGACGCAGGGTGCCCAGCTAACCTGGGGGGCAGCAAAAGTCGTCTGTTAACAGCAGCAGACCTGGTCCCACTGCAGGGCCCTTTCCCACTTCACCACTGAGTACCTTTTGGCCCATCAGCACTTTTAAGTGCCCTCCTCCCCAGCATTGCACCTGCAGCCCACTGTCCCTTCTAAGCTTCACTTGGCGTTATTGTTTCCCTGATTTCTTGTCTCCAATACTTTTCCAACATCCCAGATGATTCCCTGCCCTACCGTCATCCCTTGAGTTTCCCCAGGTCAGATCTAATCATGTTGTTATTGTTTGACTATTCTCATTCTTCCTTGGCAAATACTGAGGCTCCTAACCCCACAGCAATAAAAAAAGAAAACAAACACAACCACCCTGAATGAAGCTTCTCTCCCAAGCTTAGGGACATGCTTGAGATGACTCAGTTCGCTTTTCCAGCTTTATAAACTGCTAGACAGAGTCGTTATCATCTCAGAGCTAAATCCACTGCGAAGATACAGAAGCTGCTTTTACAGTTTGCCCTGGCTGTGCTCCCCTGCCTCCCTTCATTTCCTGACCCTTCACACCCACCAGGAGCTGAAGAAGGAGGTGATGATGGGTGCTGAGCATTGGGAAAACTATCGCTGACTCTTTGCCAGCAGCTGTTCAGAAAGCACTGCCAGCCCCTGCCACCATTCTCTTCCCTGATTGCTTGTCCTCTCTGGTGTTTACAACACAGGCGTCGATATCAGCTGTAAATATCACAGGTGTGTCATTATTAATTCCCTTTTACGTCGGAGGCTGCTGTTAAACAAAAACCAGGGAACTGAGGGCAATTCAGAAACTTGAGAAATGTCATTGAAGAGCAGGTGGCAATAGAGGTGGATAAACTGAAGAGAAGAATAAAGTTAGTATGTACCGGAGGTGGGAACTGGATGTCTCCCCTCACTTCACTCATTGCTTACGTGGTCTCTCCCACCTCCGTGAGGCTTTCGAAATGAAGGTGAGAGGTTCTGTACTACTGGAGGTACAGTATGGGGCTGACCTTAGTTAGAGACCACGTAAAGGTGAGCTGGGGACCCAATCCACCAAAGTACCCTGGTTTTTATTTCCTGCAGCCTGGATTATATTTGCTGCAGTCTTAAATGTCAGTGAAAGACAAAAAGCAAGACTCTGTTACAGTCCTCATTTCTTTTCTAATGTCGGCTGTAAATGTTTATCATGTAGCTCAATGCACCCTGTCGAGCCAGAATAGAAAAGCAAATAAACCAAAGGAAAGTGGCTTTATTAATGTCTCTGTGATCAGAATGGTTTTATGGTGTTGAAAGGACCTGGATATGACTGAAAATAGGACCTTGCTTGAGCTAAAAAATAAGTTCTTGTGTAAGACAGTTGAGAGGAATAGCTATATAAATGGAAGTGCAGGAGAAGAAAGAGAGAGGGAAGGCTGTAGTCTTGATGAGGCATGTGAAGGAGTGGAGAGAAACAGTGACTCTGGGAAAGACAAGCCTTCTGGGAAAGTCAATTATTTTTTATTGTAGGATGGCTCTCTTCTAGGCTTTGAAGCAACTTTTTTTTTTTCTGTGAAGACAGAGTATTTGGCCATTTGACTTGAGCCTGCCTTCCTAGTTTAAACAAGATGAATACTTTGTCTTGTGCATTGTGATGCTGTGGTTTGACAGATCCAACTGAGACTCAGGAGATCACAGCTTTGCTTTCAGCTATGCCACGGGCCTGTATGGTCACCTGGACCAAGTCATGTCATCAATCTTTGTCTCATTTACCTGCCTTAAAGCAGGGCTAGTGGGAATAATCTACCTTTTTTTAGCCTGTATTGAGTAACCCTGATAAAAATACTGGATTCAAGCTTGTGCGGAAAGGACTAGTGATGCCTGGTCATATGTATTCAAATACTTATTTTAATGTAGCTAAGCCTATAGACACTGAGTGGCTGCTCTTTGTCCTGATCACTTGAAGGAAAGTTTTATAACACTTAGTGCTGGAAGACTTGTAGGCTATAGGATCACTGGAGAAGGACTTTTCCTATGGGGTCTCATTCTTTGCTGCTCTGCTCTTGAGGTTTGGTGGGCTGCTAGCACCAGGCTGCACCTTTGACAAGGCAACAAGACATCAAAACCACCATGTAGCACAGCATAGCATAGTTCAGAAGTGCCTATACTGGCTTTGACGCTTATCCCAGCAGGAGCTCTACTTGACCTAATTTTCCCTGCTTTTTCAGCATGAGCACAGCTAAAGCCCCTGAAATGTTTCCAATACTTGCACTCAGAGATTTTGTGCACTGTGCAGTGCAGTGCCGTTAGCACTTCCCAAGCAAACCAGATGCTCAGCAGCTCTGAGTTGTTATGTTTACACTGTATTTTCATCCTAGGCTTGAGCCCTGGGCTTTGGCTCCACACACCCTGCTATTATGCCCAAGGTGAGCTCAGCTGCTGGGAAGCAGTTCAGAGCATCCTGCCTGAGTGTGGCGGGAGCCTGGCCTTGCTGCCCTCTCTTCCCTCTCCCTCCCCATGCATGCCCTCACTTGCTGAAAGAGGGCTGACCTTAGAGGTTTAGGCCGCCTGTTGAAGAGACAGAACACTCAAGCCTGGACTGAGATTGGGAATGGGAAAAAAATTGGAGTTCTGAACACGGCTTGCAATGCGGGATAGCTGACACTGCACTGCTCTTTTTGGCAGCTGCTACACAGAAGGGGCTGGTCAAGAATAGGGCCTTTTCCAGGCAAACTTACTCCCATACGCATATGGACCTCCAAAACATAAACATAAGGCTGAAGCATGGCTTGGGATGATGTTTTCCTTTCCTTGTACCATGTGCCTCTCTTTCTTAGGTGACTGTTATTTCTCTTTGCAGTGCCATGCAAGAGCAGCCCACATGCTGGGCATCAAATGGAGATTATACAGATTTACATCTCAGCAATTTATCTTTTGCTGGCTTGTTTTAGACTCGACATACCAATCTGGCTTTTAATACCTTGGGTACTACTAAATTTGAAGTGACTCTGAGGGATAGCTACAGAGATTCATAAAGCTTTTCAGGTAGCCTCAGCTTCAATATAGGTGGATGTCTGTCTGTCTGTCTTTATTCCTCCCTGTAAAAATCGTAGAGTATGCAGGTGGACAGCTAGTCAGGCTTTTGGGTTGCCTGGCTGGGATCTGTCACACTCCTCAGAGGCTCGGCACCCGCAGAGAAGTAAATATGATTCGGTATAGATTTTGTACACAGTCTTAAAGCTATTTGGCAAACAAAAATAAATTCAGGACTACACATTACCAAGCTTGATTTTCATTTCAGTTGGTGTTATTATGAGAAGCCCAGAGCTAAACAATCCAGTTTCAATATTAAAGGCAGCATTTACTCATCCGTTTTGTGCAATCACCAAGCAAACACATATTCCCTATCTTAAAAACTGTTGGAAAGGGGAGGGGGTGATGATGGTGTGATTGGCTGTAGACAGCAGCAAAAAGTATGTAATGAAACTAAACTTTAGAGCTGGTGAAAGATAGTGATGCCTAAACTATGTTCATTTGGTGTCTGGATCACCTAGCTAGACAGGGACATAAAGTGCCTTGTGTAGGCGGCTGCTCTCCCACTGCTACAACAGGGGCCTGAGCAGGGCACACACAGGGAAACTGAAATTTCACTACCCTTGTTTGACAGTCCGTAGCTGATGGCTTTAAACAGTCCTAAATCCCATCATATAAAAATACTCTTTAAAGTGTGCTTGAGAGCGCGAGGAAACTAAAACTTTGTGGGTTTTTTTTTTTTCTCTTCCTGGCTCTTTCCCAGTGGTAGTTATAGGCACTGAGTGTATATGCAAGCACGCAGTCACATGCTCTCCCCTTAAAATGAGGGAATAAAAAGTATGGGAAGGTCTCCCGGTGCATAAAAACTGAAAAAGTTGGGGGGGGGGTGTTGGAGGGGGGAGAAAGAAAAAAAAATAGAAAAAACCAGAAAATAAAATGCTTAGAATAACAGCAGGGCTGTATTCTCTTCATTGCTTGCCGCCTGGACTCCAGTGAAACAGGGACTGGAACAACTGCTAAGGGATCAGGCAGAGCTTTGTCTGTTTTGCTACCAGGTCATTTTTTGGGTGCAGGTAGATGGGACAGGGGGTGGCTTGGCCTGATCCCAGCTCCCTGGATTTCCTCTGCTGAAAGTGATCGGTCTCCCATCCTGGGATGCTGTCTGGACCAGGGACACTGGAGGTGAGGGATGTCTCCCTAACTGTTACCAGGCTGCCTTTGCTTGTCATGACTCTTTCCAAACAGATAACCCTTCAATTTTTCAGCATGGACTGAAGCCTGACTTGGAGCGGGATGGATTTAGGCATGTGCTTGGTGCTTTCCCTAGTTAGAGCTGGAACAACTAGCAGATCACACTCCGAAAAACAATAGTATGTGAAAAAAGCTACTCCCTAGATCCTTAACTATTGGTGTTCCAGTGGGAAGGTCTCAGTTTATTTTGGCTGAGTTTGCTGGCCCTCAGAAACATGACTAATTAGTAGATATTTATCAGCAATTGGACTCTCTGGAACACTTTTTTGAGCCCTTGACACAGGTGGGCCACATCCATTGCTAGTGCAGGGAAGACTTTCCAGATTCCCCCCATGGCCACAGCCAGGAGTTGAAAGGCTTCAGTTGCACAACTACTACAGCGGAGCTGCCCCAACTTGAGGCACTTAACTGGGCCACCAAGGTCGTTTGAGGCTTCTTCCATTGCCAAAGGGCAGAGCTAGGCATCTCCGGCCCATTGTTTCCATGTAGGCAGACTGGACCACAGAGGGCAATGGGTACAGCAGCACCTTTGACTGCAGAACACAGCAGCTCTGCTTCTGTGCCTGCCGATAGATGAATTTGGGGGGGGATAAATCCAGCCCCACCAGTAGATTAGCTCTCAGTTGTGGGCATATTATAATTCTCTGAGGGCGCTGTTGCGTAGATTTCCTTTCCTGAGGCTGTTTAATAGAGACTTCGTTACGGGAGGAGGTGATACAGGGCCATGTAATTTCAAAGGAGAACAAAGCTTGCTGTAGAGGTGTGAGCAGAATCCTGGCAGCTATCTGTAGTCAGGCTGATTAGATAACATTTCTCAGACAGTTTTCATTAGAAAAAAGTCTTTGTATTAAGCTCATTTTTAGTTCTTCACAAAACCATATCAAGTTCTATGGAATTCCTGCAGGAGAAAACATTTTTAAAACAAAAAGGGACTTAGGATCCCATTTCAAAATTCCAGTTTGAAACTTGAAAATTGTATCTGTACTACTTTTCTATGCATTTTGCATATTTCTGCTCTATGTATGCATTCTTTCATGACATCACTGTTGAAATGGTCTCATTTTCATTTTAGCACAAAAAAGCAATCTGTTGGATATCAATGAAACCAGAAGTCGATCTGATTCACAAAAAGAGGTAAAATACTCTAATTAGTGTGGTGTAATTGCCCTTCATAGTTGAAAACAGACAAATACCAGGATATTTCAATGACCAGTTGATGTCATACTTTGATATACCAGTAGCAGCAGGAACAAATGTTATATAGTGTTAATAATATCAAAACATTTTTAAAACCTACACAAAATTCAGAATTATTTTTGAAAGCCAGGCAAGAAATATTGGAAGGCTAAAAAAAAAAAAAAATCCAAATGAATTCTTTTTAAAAGTCCAATTTTTTTCCTCTTTTAGCTGGAATTCTACTTCCATATTTGAAATTGAGCCTGCAGGCAGGTAACCTCTAAAAACTCTGGCTGTAATGGTTTAAAACTGTGGTGCCCCAGCTGTCTTCTTTCTGCTGGTGGAGGAAACCATGCTCAGAGCAAGGTTCAACAAATTTAGCTTAATCCCCTTATTCCTTTTCCCAACACACTTCACTGGTAGGTGTAACTAAAGATGCCAGACTTGAAAAAGAAGGGGCTGGAGACGGGTCTCACATTGCACCCTGTCATTCAGCCTGCCACAGAAGCAGTGACCTGCAGCAGGAGAAGGTAGCAAATAGCTGGAGGCAAAGCATTTTAGCTGGTCCTGGATGCTCGTCTGCCTCCACTTGGTAGTCTGCATCCCACAGCCAGCAGCAGCTGCAGGCAGATCTCATCCTGCCTTTGTCTTAATTTCCCCTTTTGTAAAGAATGTAAGTAATAATGCAGCTACCTACCTCAGAGGAGCGCAGGAATTAATTAATGTTAGTAAAGTGCTTTGAAGATAAGATCTAAGTATTATTATTAATAATTTACCTGCAATTTGTTCTGTGCCTTAAAAGACAGAAATAATTTACCATGAAATTATGTGATACTACCTAGGGCTATATTAAGGTCTTGAATGGATGTGAAGGGCTTACATTACCGTTAATGTAAACTACTATGTAGAGGTGCCAAAAGGCAGAACTGGGCTTTATGTAAATACCCAGTCAGGACCTCATTATATCACACAGAATTAGTATTTATAGGATACAAAGATCTTATGAATTATAAGTTACCCGTTTCCTGGAATATATACAGTGGCGCAGACTTTCAAAGGACAGCCTCTCTAAGAAAGGTAAAAATTAATTCATAATATGCATTTAAATATAATAACAGAAAAGACTTGAAGATATATTAGTCTGAAAGGCAACACACTAGAGGTTTTCCTTGGTTTCCTCAGACTGACACAACGACCCCCTTTGCATAACTTAGCTCCCACTGTTTACCCCATTCATTATTCCAACAAGACACTAAGTGTAATCTTCATTGGAAATACTTGCTTTGCCCCAAAAGTGAAGGCTTTAGCCTCAAGGGAACCAGATTCAGTGCTGAAAAGCTGCGAGACCCATGAACAGAAGCGGAGAGAGCGAGACACCCATGACAGCTCCTCCTGTCAGAGAGCCACAGAGAGGAGAGCCCCATGCTCACCTGACATCCTTGGTTTTTAGGAGAGAACATGAGGCATCTCCAGTAACGTCCCAGTCCTTCCTGTACCTGGAAAGCAGAGGGATGCTCACAAGAAGAGCCGTGCACGGTTCACGTACTTCTGCTCAGCTACGGCCCACGCTGCAATAACTTGCCGTAGAGTCAACTTTTCTTTGTGTGATAAAAGAAGATAAGCCACCAGCAACACTTCATGAATCTCTCCTTTAAACCTTTTCCAGGGATTGAGACACGTTTTACTTCTATAGTTTATGAAGATGGCACAGCCCAGAGGTATCAAAGGGGAGAGAAATATACCCATCTGAATAAAGGGTTCTTGGCAGCCGCCACAGCTATGAGATGAAACAGGCTGGCTCTGGTGTCAGTAGAGAATATCTCCACTCCCAGTCTGTGGGCCAAGCTCTGGGCAGATTTTATGCACAGAACATAGCAAGCAGCACGAGGAAGACTTAATATTTTTAACAGCTGATAAGCTTTGTCCAAGTTTTATCATATCTGTGACATAACACCTTCCTGAAGCTTTATCAAATTTATATCTCCAAGGTTAACGAAAAGTAATACTAATGAGGACGTAATGGCAGTGATGATGAACTCTAGCTGCTGAAGAGAAGGTGAGAACATAAATCATCTGCCTGTGAGCAAGTCTCCACAGAGGGAAGCGGCAGTGTTGGTGCAACAGATTAGACAGTCCTCAGAGGACCACAGTGAGGAGCTGGAACGGACATCCTAAGGTACCATGATGTGAACCAAGTATCTCCAGTCCTTGGTGACAACAGTGACCTGATTTTTGCCTGCCTGGAGAGAGGTGTAGTTATTCTTTCTCATTCTTCATTTTACAAGCCAAAGCAGTACAAAAACCTTCTGTTTGTAGTCTGCAGACTTCTGTATCTGAGCAAATGATTCATGACTGAGGATTTAGGTCAAGCTAAGCAGATTTAGCTTAAGGACCTGACCAGTGTTCTAAAACTGTATCTGCTCCAACATTTGCATGTGAGTGGTAACTTGAGTCCCTCTCTCACAGCAGTACAGCTTATGTGATAGGAGAGAACAAAGAAGTATCTTGTCCTCTCTTAAAATAACAATAGTATTATAGCTGTTTCACACAGCCATTAGCTAACATTTACAGGGATTATGAAGCAAGTTTTCCACTAAGGAATTAAAAATTGTCACTATACCATGCTTCTCAGAGCCTTCATAGCTCACCTTTGGGATGTGCACAGATCAAAGTGCTCAGGAGAAAGTTAATTTGCAATTAGTAATACTACGTTTGCAAGTGCTATTTGTGCAGTTCCAGTTTTATCCAGGAGAAAGCGGTGGTGCTCAAAGCAGTCTATGACTGCTTTGACTGTTCCTCAGAAAATATTCTGAGAACTAGAATTTCCCCAAACCACCAAGAACCAGAACACCAACAGTCAAATTCTCTACTTCCACCCAATTCAGAATAAGGATGTGAAACTGGACTAACCCGGGAAAATATCCAGCTAATGACAGTATGAAGTCAGTTCCTGTTCTTTTCTGTGTTCCCTTCGTATAGATATTAAAAGTCATTAGGAGAAGCGAGTTGGAAACTTGGTCTAAAAAATCACAAAATATCAAAGATGCACATTCTGTTTCCTCACCTGCATCAGGACTCAACTACTGGCCTTTGGCTCTGTCTCCATCTCTGGCTGTGACCTAAAATCCTACACTGGGCTTAGGAAACCTTCTTGATACAACTTTCGTAGGAACACTGATGTTTTTACAAAGGAAACCTCTGTTTCAGCACATAAATCTCTTTCTGCAAATCCTTTTTTTCCTGCAAAAATCAGTTTATGACAGCTCCAAGCACAGAACTTACTGCAGAACATGATCCAGCCTCATTTCTTTGCCACCAGCGTTCCTCATTCCTCATCTTTATCCAATGGTTACAGGGCTTTTTGATGGACATAGTATCACAGGATTTTGCCAAGATGGTGCTTCTCTCCATTGCTAGATCTACACTCAGTGGTCAGAGCTACCACAGGTGTCAACTCTCTTCGTTGCTTCTCAAATCTACATGCAGCCATTTGGTGGTCATGTGGGGCAGACTCAGCTGCCACCAGGATGCAGGTATTTCTTCAACTATTAACACTTACGACTACACTACCGTCCGTTGCCCAGGTCAAGTGTTCACTGTATTTTCAAAGAGCTCTTTGCGTGTTGGCTCAGGTAAGACAGGCACTAGTCAAGAAAAGAGATCATTTTGCTGAGCTTGTAGCAAATTACAGTAGTAAATTGTCACTGGAGTTGCATGTGCACACCCATGATTGAGCAGTTCAGCTGATGATTTAGGCATATTTTCAGATGCCTCTTGTGGTACTGAACTGCCCTATACTGACACTTGTGATTTGTTGTCAACAATCTCTGCCTGGGTAGCAGAATCTGTCTGGTCCTCATGGTCAATGAGCCAGCCTCAGTCATTCATACTTTCATTACATTGCAGCTGGATCTCGGCCATCTCATGTGTTGAGCTCTTAGCTACAGAGGCTGCTGTCAGCCCCTCAGATTGGTCTCCACCCTTTCCAGTGAATTCCCAGAGTCAATTGAATCAACTGTCTTGTGGTATTACCTTCGGTGTAACAGACCCACGACGTTTAACGTATATCAGGCAATGGAGCACAGTGCAGAAATCTCTGTCTTAGCGGAGGGCAATAAGTCCATACATGGTAGTATGTGGCATTCTTCTTCTTAAATAATAAAGCTGATGTGGCAGTGAAAACCAAAGCTTAGACAGAGAGGAGAAAAAGAAAAATTAAGGCATCAGAATGAAAAATCTGTTACTCTGGCCTATGGTGCAATGTCTGAAGGAAGGGGAAATTTTCTTTACAAGAGGAAGTGACAGCAAAGGTGAAATTGTTCTCAGACTCAGAAGAATAACTTTTTGAGGCTTCTCTGTTCTTACTGTACTAACGTTTCTGATGTGTTGAAGCTGATTTGCAATTTACTTCCATTATAAACTTTTACGTCAGCCCTATGTTCAAATTCAGTCTTCTCAAATGGTTCATTATGCCTCAGTCGTTGCTATATTGAAGCATTTGCTGTCACAGGCATAACTTGGGTTGTCACTGCATGACTGGTATTCATGGCAGCCGCCTCTGAAGATATCTAGAGCAATCAACCTCACACAAGCCGTGATATTGGTTGGGCTGGAATTCTCCAGTTGTCCATGGATCCAGGTGTCTTAGCGGCTACTGGCATGGAATGGAATAGAAATAATGAAGCCTTTCTTGTTTTAGCTCTTTTACTAAGTCTATATTTGGATTGTGTGTTGATCTGATTACAGTTTTCTAGGTGCAGGTATTTTCTTTGGATACATTAAAGAATCGAAAATGGAGCTTCCATTACAGAACAAACATGTTTCTGCATAATACAGATGATACCATGACATCTTTCAAGCAAGGCAACCCTCTGGGAAGTGCTCAGGTTGCACATGTTTAGCTCTGACCTTCCTGATTTTCGTATAAGGGTAGCTTTTCAGCAATTAGGGTAAAACACTCTCTAGACACATCTGAGCTGTCTGCTGTTGTTAACTGAACTTGTGGAGAGGAGACTTGCTCAAGCTGTAATAACACTGTATTTGTGTTAACAGCACAGTGACATCAAAGAAAAAGAAATTAAGATAAAATAAAATAAGCCCATAAGTATCTGGAAAGCCCATGGCTTTTTTTCTGAAGTTGTGCCATTGCAATAAATAGTATTGTGCTGTGACCAAAGTGAATGCAAAATAGTATCATTGCAGTACACACAGTGAGTCGGTTATTGGGAAAATAGCTGTGGGTTCTGAAAGGAATTTCTTTAAACAGATGATTATGATTATTGTTGTTATTATTATTGTGGGACTGTAATACTCCTAAAAACAATCACTGACATGTTCTACCCAAGAGGGGCTCTGGGGGTTTGTATTTTTGTATTGTTTGGTTACATAGGATACTAGTAGGTAGAGCTCTACACAGAAGTGATATGTCAGGGTTCAGATGCTGGTTTGGATGCTGTATTCATTTTAAACATAGAAAGTCAAAGGTTTTCAAATTCGTGAGGTGAGTGAGTGGATCAGGAACCAGAACAATCCCGCTTCCAGTGGAATCTGACTTCTGCTGGGGAGGAGCAACAAAAAAATCATTCATAGCATCTGCTGAATAAGAAGCCTCAGAGTTTGGAAACTGCCAGTTTCAGGTCTTCCAGGTTCCCAGTTCCTTGTCAGCTCCACTGCTGAGCTGCAACCCAGCATGCCTAAAGCCCAGGAGCAATGAAATCCTAAACGCCTTGTGACTGGCACAAGCTGAGGACCTGGAGACTTGGAAGCTTGGTATCCAACAGGGTCTGGGCTCTTCATCCCTCATCAGCCTGCCAGGAGAGCAAACCGTCAAACAGGAGGGAGTCCAAAAAGTGGGGTTTCTTGACCTCCAGCTGGAAAGTTGGGCTGGTAGGAAGCCAGGCACAGATTTCAGGCAGGTTTTGCAGCCTATCAGTGGTTTCACAGCAACTTCATTGCAATTAAACCGTCTCAAAGAATTTTATTTTTTATGAATAGGCAGTTCTTCTGCAGGAAGGAGAAAGTAAACTAAGCAGGGCATTTCCAGGTAGCTATAGTAATACGCCTGTTGGTCACTGAGTGTGGCACTTGAAGTAAATATTTTCCAGTAAGCACAGTGGTGGGGGTGAGAGGATGAGTCTGTCTATTGGTAGCTAATAGGTAATCCCACCTACAAGTTACTGATGGGTCCCTTAGAAATACGCATTGATGGTGCTTTGGTATCCGTGCAGCCAGGGTTGCAGGTAAGTGATCTGTAATGAAGATGTAGTAAGCAAAAATGGCTGTGCTGACTCTACGGCTTCTGCCGAAGGGATGGTCCCACTCATTCCTGCCTATTCTCTTCCCTTGTGCCCTCTCCAGCTCTCCTCCAAGCCATCAGCAAGCCGATTCAGCTCACTGAACTGACAGAACGGTAGGTACTTTCTTTTTTCCTCAATGAGTTTTTTGTCATCATTAAGATAGTTTCAGTTGGAGTTGGAAGCTGGAGTAGGAGAGGAAGGGAAAAGCAGGGAAGGGGAGGGCAAGACCTGTTCTCTAGTTCCCTTTCCCAGGGCCAGTAAGCCCTCTGAGCCGTATCCCCTATGGCCAGTGATGCATATATGGACTCCACTGTCTGTGCACAAACAGTCTGTGCTCCAGCATGAATTTCTAAAACTATCTTCAGGTTTCCTCTTATAAACTAATCTTCCCTTGCCAGTTCTTCTCAACATACTATAATTGTTATGTTTGTCCTCATAATTCTTGGAAAAGTCTGTAGGATAGAGATTACAGACAGATCTGTAACGCAGAGGTTACAGGCAGGTCTTATTTTCACATGCGTCAGTCCTATCTGTGGATTCTCTTGGGTACCTTTGTTGACTCTGGTAGAATTACTCTGTTATAAAAGGTAGACAAACGGCAAACAAAAGTGATATCCTATTGCAGTCTGCTGACAGCAATGAGAGGTATGTCCATAGGAAAGCAATGGGCTTTCTATAAGACCATTGACACAGGAAACACATGGGTTATAGAATTTTTCTCGTTAGTCTCATTTTCTAGGACACATATAATTTAGTGTAGCTCAGCTCAGATGGCAAGATTCAGCTTCCCACCACTAACATAAATCTTGAGTAAACATGAGTTATCCTCTGACTGAGAGCAAACCAGACCCCTTATTATTTTGTTCTTTTCTTTTTATGTGTGACCATGAGAGTGAATATGTCATCAATGACATCAGCCCAGAGCTGGAAAAGATTGAGTCAATCTCTCTCTGAGAGCTGTTTGACTGAATTTGGGACTGCAGCTAACAGACCCTGCACTGCATGACTGTTTACGCAGTGTTACGCTTTTTTCCACTATTAGTAATTCTGTGATTTATTTGCCACAGTGTTTCAACTCCTCTCCTCCAGCTGATTGTAGTTGCTTCAAAACTGGTTGGAACTTACTGTCTTGCTTAAGAAATTGGGGCTGTCAGTGCTGGCAGAATTGAGAATGACTTGGAATAATCAGTGCGTATGATACCCTTTTAACTTTATACAAAAGGGGCAGAGAAATGAGAATTTAAAAAACCATGAAGAAAAATATTGTTCTTATTGCAGCTGGAGAACTGGCCTGTACAAAGATGCTGCCCTGGCACAAGTGTACCGGCAAGTGTTAGTAGTTTTAAATATATCAGTGCATTATCTACGATGCACCAAAGGACAATTACACAGTTTTAGCCTGAGCACGAGCCTTGTCTGAACAAAAGATGCCCGAGGAAGGAGGCCCTGTGTGCTGCATGAACGCACCTTGAAAAACTAGAAGGGAGTCACAGAATTACACACTGGCGGAGGTTGGAAGGGACCTCTGGAGATCATCTGGTCCAACCCCGCTCCTCAAGCAGGGCCACCTAGAGCAGGCTGCCCAGGGCTGTGTCCAGATAGCTTTTGAATATCTCCAAGAACTGAGATCCCACAACCTCCCTGGGCAACCTGGGAGATGCCCCTGTCCCTTAATAATCTTTGTGGCCCTTCACTGGACTCTCTCCAGTATGTCCATGTCTCTCTTGTACTGGACAGCTTGGGCAGAACTGGACCCAGCACTCCAGGCGTGGCCTCACCAATGCTGAGTAGAGGGGAAGGAACACTTCCCTCAATCTGCTGCCACAGCTTGTCAAATGACCGAGCAGTGACAACTTTGGGGAAAACCTGCTGGTTTTCATCAAACGCCAGCTCCTTGGACTGTCGTGTTAAGTGTGAATCCCAGCTATAATACAAAAAACCTGTCACATATGCTGAGATAAATCCTGAAGAAGAAATGTAAAGAGCTCAAGAACCAGACAGTAAAATAAAGGAACGAAAATATAAAATCATTTTTCTCTTTAAAAATCTCAGGGAATTTTTAATCCAATCTGTGATTTTGGGGCTTCCTGAGGTTACTTGAATTTGGCAATACCAACTTCATAACCATGCAGCAAACATTTTTTTCGAAGGCTTATGAAATCATACCTGGAGTCTCACTCTCACTCAAATTCCTTCCTAAAAAGATGTTCAGTATAGTAGGAATATTATGACCCCAAGCAGCAGGACAGAGGAGTTGTTTTTTTCACCAGGCACTTCACCAAGAGAACATGGTCTCTACTTTAGAAACCTATAATAACTATTTGTTTGGAGTCAGCAAGTGAATTTTTACTAATTCCTGAAGTCTCAGGAGAACAACGAATTTTATGCTAAATTTATTCATAGACTAGATGTACCTTTTTATAAAGTGCATAATAATTCTGATTTGTATGTTCAGATAATACCATCTGCTCAGACTTGCAAAGGAAAAGGCAGGCTCTACTCCTGCATCTCTAGGGAGGACCTCTGCCTACTGCATTTATTTTTTTTATTTAATTCATTTTGGAGGGGGATATGGAGAAAAAGGGTTATCAATTCGTATAGCAGTTCTAAAAACATAGAAGAAAATTCAACCACCTTTTGCTCGATGCAGCTGTAAGGCTGTTCAGTTAAAAAAAATCCCCACACCAACAGAAAAAAAACAAACCCAAAACAGATAAGAAACATTTGTCTTCTGGACAGACTGTGAAATCTAGTGTAATAATTTTACTTTTTTTTTAATTACCACAGGCATTCCCAAGCTTTGGCAGTGACAGAGGTCATTTTGCAGTGACATAATGTGTAGTGTTGGCAAAATCGAAGGCCCAGCATCCCAGACCACTGGCTGGCTTCTCGAGCTGGATCACTTATGGCATAAACCAGCATTTCATATCCTGAGAGGCCATGTTGTGCTGTAGCATGTCTACCACATTAACAGGGGAGACTGGGAGTACGACAACTTTTTAGAGCACCTTGTACCTCCAGATTTCAAGGCATTTTGCAGGGACAGGGCTTAAATGGCAAACGTGCGAGAGACTTATTAGTGCCCCATGCTCTTCCTGTCCCTCAGCTGCTTCTGTAGCAAAATGTGGCTGGTACTGATTTCCTTCGTAAAGCGCTTTGGGGACAGGGGAAACACATAGTCTGAGTGGGCTATCATTCTGATAGAAATAACTGCAAGGAGGCAAGTCCTGCCCCAGAGTGTCTATAGCCTCAGGCTCCAATCATGCAACGTATTCAGCATGCACTGCACTTTGTGGTCTGTGAGCAGTTCAGCTGACTTCAGTGCTGCCTAAGTGTGCCTTCACAGCGCCTAAAGTTAAATACATACTTTGACAAGTCACGGGTCAAGTGCTGCAGCCTTGTGAAATTTCCTTTGCTGTGGATCTCTAGACCTGTGGGGAGCTCCCCTGAAACAAACAAAATCACTTCTGATGCCAGGCTCTACCTAATGACAAAAAGGCGGAGATGAACAGAAAATAGACAAAGGAGAGAGAAAGCAGGAGTGAAGCGCATGGGAACATCTCCCATGGCTGGCAGGAAAGGAAGGGTTGCCAATATTCCACATGGGATGGCTGAAAGAGTGTAGACATCACAGGGCACACACGTGCACACAGATGTGGAGAGGCTGGGCTGGCCATGCCCAAAGGTGCGGGTGCAGGCTAGCTCCGGTTTGGAAACTCCATGGCTGTATTAACGAGGCTCTGGGCTTGACCTGCTATAATCCTGAACATACATAAACATCTACCTCTGCAGACCTACCCTGCACACAACTGTTAGCTGAGACATGGGGAGATCAGCCAAGTACAGTGGTAGAGATTTGGGTACCAAATCCCCTTTCCAATCATTCCTCTACGGGAGGCAATTCACTTGCAGAGTTGCTGAGCATCTCCCATTCACACTGGGTCCTGTTGGACAGACATCTGGGCTTTCCTCCTATTTCCTGCTTGCGATTCAAAGGAACAGAAATCAGAAAATTATTATGGTTTTAGATGTGAGGTTTTTTTTAAGGTTCACCCCATGGTTTTGGGGGACTGATGTGATTTTTCTGAATGTTTTGGACTGGCAACTTTGCATCTAGATTAGCCTTTCCTACTGTGAAGTTCCTAGCTTGAAACCCCTGAGGACTTCAATCTAGATCCACAGTTATCCAGGTAGATAAACTGAATGCTGTGCAATATTAATGTAAGTGAGTCTTTCAGGGGAAACTTCAGCAGTAATCAGATTCTCCTTTTAAATCTTTCTTCTTACACCTGTGTCTCACTTTTGAGCTTAATGAAATCCCACAAATGGTTGGCATTATGGCCAGGCAAAACAATATCCCTGTTAAAAATCCCTCCCAAAGATAAACCCCTTGGCTTGGCCTGTTTCTGCACGGGGGACTGAATGGTGTGAGTTACTGCCCTTCCAAGACCAGCGGTGCTTGGTGTGATCCGGGCTGCTTTAGGCACAAGGCGCGGCATATGTTACTAATCTCTCCCTGCAGCATGGAAAAGATGTATTCAGGGCAGCAGGAGCACTCCTGACACGGCAATGGGTGAAGACACTCACCAGCAAAAAGTAACAGCGCTTTTGAAGAGTTTTTCCAGCATTTTGACAATGGAGCTAAAAGGAAAAGATAGGTATCGGTAGGTTTGGAAAAGAGTAGGTATAGAAGAGGGAAAAGAAACTGAACCAGGCAGAGGAAGGAGGAAGAAGAGAAAAGGGAGGAAAAAGAGAAGGAAAAAGGAACATGTGAAACATAGAGGCCCGAAGCGGATTTGGGTCCTTCTAGAGAGGTGGTTTTCAACTATGTTTTGCAAAATCTGTTGTCTATAGACTGTTTCACAGGCATTGAAAGAAAGATGTGGAGGAAATGCACATTAATTTAATTTCTACAGCAGTTTGTACATCTACTGGAGAACTGCTAGGGACCCATAAGCCAAATAGTGGAAGACTGCTGCTCTAGGTATTGGGCATGGAAACATTTCTCTTGCTGGCCATGCAACTGTAAAAGTGATAAATGAGAAATGGAAAGAATCAGGCAGCTCCATAAGAATGCAGATTATCTCTGACAGGAAATAGACAATGTACTGGCAACTCAGTAGTAGCTGAAGTAAATGACAGATAGAAAAAAAGGGAGAAAATAGGTCTTAAAGGAGGGAAAAATAGCTCAGCACAATATTTTTTCTTGATCTGTGGCTTTCATAATGGTGCAGTGGGCAACTCAGCCACCTCTGAGCACCTAGAAAGAGAGTTCAATAATGAGACAGCCCTGGCACCGGCAGCAGCCGGCAGCTATCAGCTGGGGACGGCAGAGCGATCGCTTGTTGGCACCTGAAGCCCAGATCAATGCATGCTGCACAGGTTGAGCAACGGAGTGATGGAGGGACGGGAACCTTAATTGGAGCTCTCGGCAGGGTGAAATACCCTGGCTAGATTTATGAGGTTTTACTGTTAAAAGTTTGAGCAGTAAAAAAATCGTGTTCTCTCCTCTGTCTCTGCCTATGGGAGAAGAGGGGGCACCTACAGAAAGTCCCCTCTGGGACATCCCTCAGCCCCTCCTGCCACTTCCTGAGCTCAAGACCTTAGATATGTCTCCATCAGTGCAGTCAAGGTCTCCTGAGTATGTATTTCGGCTGTTTAGTTGTAAGTTAAATACAAATCTTAGCTCCTTTTTAGGATCCTGAGCCGCCACACTTCTCTCTTACCCCTAGAGCTGAAGGAGCAATTTAACAGCCTTAACTAGATACTATCATTGTTTCTGTTTTGATGTGTTATTGCTAATTTGCATCCTGATTCCCTTACCTTCAAATTTAATAGAAGACAAGAGCTGTTCCCTTTTATCCCCCTTTTTTTTCTCTTTTCTTTTTTTTTTTTTTTTAATAGGGAGCAAGACATAAAGAAAGCAAAGAAATAAACACAAATGCTGAAACAGCTCCAGATGAAAGGCAGTAAAACGACTGCCTGCTGCTCCCTCTTGAACCGACTGGCAGTAACTCTCAGTTTCTCCTGCGATCCTGGCATGCAGGATTGGCTGCTGTTGGTAAGGTGGGACTCCTGTCTCTGCGCTGCTGGATCCTTTTAACTCCTCCAGGTCTGCCAGGAGACATGGCTGCAGCAGCAGGTTTCTCAGGAGCTTTGGAGACAGAACAAGATGACACAGGGTTGTCCCTTAAACTTCCCTAGGAGCATTGCAGGCCCAGCCTAGCTCCTGCCTCACCCTCCCTGTGTTGAAAGGGCTGTAGCTGCCATGAAAAGACATCTTGTCCTTGTCACCTTCCTGGTGTGTTCCTTCAAAATCTTTCCAGGACAACTGAGCCAGAACCAGCTGGCCCTTGTAAGGTGGCACCAAGGAACAGCAGCAACAGAAATAAGGACAGAATGGAAAAATGACGTTTCACATCTCTTGAAGTGTCCTGAACCACCCTGTACATCTTGTAAGTGCTTGCGTCCGGAGTCTTCCTTCTCAGAAAAATACATCGTGTGTGAGATGTGAGCTATGAGACCCCATCACGAGGGTAAGTGCTCACGTGGCTCCCGGGAAAGCTCCTGGTGTTTGGGCCTGAAATCTGCCTGGTCAGTCCTGCTCCAGCCCTGCCTTTCCTGTCGCTGTGTGGAGGTGGGAGTGCAACCAGAAAAGAGTTAAATGGTGGAGCATGCTTGCCCAGAGTTTAGTAATGTCTCTTGCCCACCCACAGGGTGTATAAAAGCCAGGGGAAATATCACAGTAGTTAGGCTGCTGTTTCAACATGCAAAAGAAACCATATATCAGGCTGGATTTATGGTTGGGCGTGAGGGTTTCTGAGGAGCTGCATCCCCCATTTGTGTTGTCCGGTCTCACGGGGTGCAGAGACGAGAGGGTAGCTGCACACCCCCTGCTCTCCTCTCTCACAGACCTGTCCTTCTGAGCTGACACCAGCGGTAGGCACGTCAGAAAAGTCCCCGCTCCAACAGTGCTGCCCTTTGCCCCCCGTTTGGATTTCACCCGCCCGCTGCTTGGGCTGACTGTGCCGCTCTCCCGACGCCGGGGGACGTGTGATTCCCCATGCACATCATGTGCCTCTGCCCCAGAGACCAGCAAGGCAAACGCTCTATGCAAATTATGTGCTCGTTAATGCCGGCGGGGTGCAAATTAAACAAAGCCAAGCTGCTCTTTCCTGAGCTCTAACTCTCTGGGGTGCAGGACTCCCATTTGGGGGGGGGAGCAGGGCAGCCGCCTGTGACCCCAGGCCCCAGCGCTGCATGCAGGTTAAGCCAGGCACAAGTCAGAGAGGGAGGGGAGACACATCTGCCTTTGAACTGAATCCTCCCTGCCTATGCCATCCCTCCATGCCGAGTCCAGCCTTCATGCCAATGAAACAGAGCCCTGTTTAAAAACGCAGCTGCGGCCATCACCGGGGCTTTTCCGTGAGCACAAATATTCCTTTGACAGTATGTCTGTATCGAGTTAACTGGCAACAGAACTGCTGTTCTCTCCAATTTAAGTGAAACATGTGAGTCCTTTCATTTAGGACTTTGAGCCACAGGCGCGGCGCTGCTCCCCCACAGTTCCCAGTCCGCATCCCACCCCCAGGCCTTGCCATTCCCTTTCCCTTTTCCCCACCATGTGTGTGCAGTTCCCCCCTTCCCTTTCCAAGCCCTCTGGGCTTATCCCCTTTCTTGCATTTTCCCAGATCAATCCCAGTGCCCTCGCACATCACCACCCATTGTCCTTTTTTTTGTGGCTAATAAAGCAAATTCCCCTGACTGCCTTTGCTACTTATTGAAATCCATGCATTACAGACACAGTGAGTTTTATCTTTTTTTTTTTTTAATCTAATGGGAAAAGAGAAAAAGCTAGAAAGCTCATTTGCTTACTGAAAACTCAGGAAACCTAAACCTCAGGAATCCCTAGAGAACCAGGAGATGAGATATGAACTAAACAAATTACCCCAAACTGTTTCCTGACACAGCTCTAGGAAGTCCGATCCGCACAAGGGAGGCGAGCTGTGGGATGACAGCATCTCTGTTTTCCTTGCCTTACACAACCACTGCTGAAAGCATAAGGGATGTCCCAGCAGAAACTTCTTCAACAAAGGAACAACTAAAAAGTACTCAACTCCCCCCACTGTTCTCCAAACACGTCTAAGTCCTTCCCTTGGGAAGGGGAAGGAGGAAGGTCTCATCCAAGGAGGAAGACACCTTCGTGCCTGGGACAGAATAAAACTCCCAGACTTGTCTCTGCTGGCCTTCTACAAGTCCTTGCTTGTTTTGAAAATTGAGCTTTGTTGCCTGGTGGCTCTTGGGAATATTTCCTGAGCTAACTCTAGAGACGCTCAAAGCCACACAGTATAAAAGTGCTTGCATCCTGCAGGTGGTGGTAGGGATCAGTGAAAGCAGAGCTCCAAGTCCCACGAATCCAGGTGGCAACAGCCAGCTTAGGAGATGTGGTAGACTTGGTTTGGAAGAGCAGGTGGGAGCTGTCTTAGCTCTCGCATCCGGTGAAGGACCTGGGTTGCTGCAGCAGATAGTCAACTGCTCATTTCATAACACCCGCTTTTCTTTAAGATTATGGTTGACATACCAGATATCTTTGCTCAGGCTGTCTTTCTTGATGTGCCTGAATGTCTACTAATGAGCTCAGAGCTCCTGCCCCATCATTTTCCTCCATGTGACACTGTACAACTCAAAGGCATTTTTCTGAACCATGAAGATGCAAGCACTAGTTGAAGCCACAAATTGCCAGTCTTCAATTAGGCAGAAAGGCTGTTCTAAATGGTGGCAAGAGCTGCCTGCCTTGCAGACCCTAACTAAGCAATGTTGGGTCATCCTCCCTCCTGATCTCTGGGGAGCAAGAGACTGGGACCAGTAACTGAACCCCTCCCTGTTCCCTCCTGGCGATGCAGCGTGCTGAACCCCTCGCCCACAACTTGGCTCAGGGGATGCTTTCTACTCTGTGCTCTGTCATTAATAATTCATTTGTCGTGTCATGTAATGACTTTCTTGATCATTATGAATTCATCTGGTGCTAATGTGCATGTCATATCCACTGTGACAGGAGACAGTAAAGCAAAACAAACCAACCAGCCGACCAGTATCTTTCTGTCTCTGCTTTATCCATTTGTATGTAATTGATTTGCAGTTGGTTGATTTTTCAATTCGGCTTTTTGAGGTTGGTTTGCAATTATTAATATCTTTCTTTTGAGTTTTGGTTTTTTTTTAAAAAGAATCTGATTTGCATCTTTCTGTGACTCCCTGCTGGGCATTCTCCAGATATGCAGCATCATCAGACAACCTTTTTCTTTCCTTTTTTTTTTTTTTTGTTTACTTAGATATTTCCAAGAGCCAGAATCAAATACTCAAAGGGCTAAATCTATAGGATCAGATTTTTTCCAAAGTAGGTTATCTTCCCACTGAAGTACTACAACAAATAACCAGAACTTCACAACACCGCAGCACACAGACAGCCAAACTCCTTTGGAAATGTGCTTTCTAGGCAGTCATACGCTGGTGAAGGTGTCAGGCTAATTGCTGTGTTCATAGAGTACTTTCCATTATGCAGCACAAGAATCCCTTTGTCAGCACTCCCCAGCAACATCTTACTCATTGGACCATCACTCAGAATGAGCAGGCTAGAACTCAGCAGAAATGCAATCTGCATCATGGTCTTTTGTAGCAAGGTTGCCTTTCCGCTGCCGGTTTGACCAGGGCAATGCAAGCAAGGGCGCAACCAGCACTGACTCCCAGCCTTTGCGGTACTGAGCTAGATAAAAGTGGTGATAAAACAAAACAAAGTGGAGGTAAACAGTTTGGCATTATATTGCTAGTCCCCAAGTTATTCCCTGTCTCTGTTTCTTCTCAATGTGGGGAAAAAGAACCTTTCAGAACATTTCATCAAGTGCTGCTAGTTAAACTGAAGTGAAGCAAGGCACTTGGTTAGTTGGTAGCAGCTGGAAGCTCAGGATATGATTTACCACTCTGCCGCAGCCTGCAAAAAGTAAAAGTCTTGGTTTGCACAGTACAAGGCGGAAGCGTCCCACACTTTAAAATCCTATTTCCTGGGCCTTCGTTACCTGCCTCCACAATTTACTGGAGCATTTTCTCCACATTTCCCCAATAAACCTTCCTGTCCCTTTTTCAGCTTCTTTCCTTCTCACTATGGAAGCAGTAACTGTCTGGATGCGCTGCGTGGCCAGATCTGTGAATGAACATCCCCCAGTCATGAGCGAGTGGAAGACCAAGGCCACGTCTCTGAGCCCATAGTTTGAGAGGGAAATGGAAACAGAAGCACGTGGACCCTCAGCGTTGACAAGGGCAGAGCTCAGGCTTGCTCCTGCGCTAAGGCTCTGCCATCCGAACACAGCAGGCAGCTGGCTGGCTGGCATTTGCTGCCAGTGGAATCCCACGGGAGACTTACTACCAGCCGTCAGGGGAAGAGTCAACGACAGACCAAGATGAAGTATGTATGTCCCATGATTCATCTGTATAGGATGCTACATGGCGACGGGTGTAATGGGTTTGGGTGCTGGGAATGTTTCTACTGGGCAAGGCCCTTCGCCTGTGGTGCTGAGCTACTACTGCCGCCAGTTCGTCTGAGTACCTGACCTGACGTGAGGCAAGCCCAGACCCTTGCAGAGAGCCACTCTTCCCTCAGCTTGATCTTCTGTGCCGCAAAAGCCAGATGATGCAGGGCAAAGTGGCGGCCAGCAGGTAGGCAACCCTAACAGTCACAGCCTTAATGTCACAACTGCCCAGCAACGCAGTACCTTATGCATACATTGTCTTTTTTCCCTTGTGGAACTGGGAAGTGAATCAGTAGGAGTTCCGCCTTAAGCAAGGCACAGAGATATATCAGGGGCACCCAAGAGGGACTCTCCAAAGTTATTTGAGATTTAGGGCTGGACTGTTTCCTCAGTGATTCTCAAACTGGAAAAAAATCTTTCTGTTCAAAACTCCTGCTTTGCAGGAATTATGAGTCATTGCCAAGAAATCCACTTTCCTGTTAGGCTGGCACCCGTTAGGTCCCCGAAATACATCCTGCAGTCTGAACAGAGAGAGCAGAATCAAGGAGAAGAGATACACACCTACACAAACACCGTAACACTGAACTGCTTCTTGTGTTGTGGTGGTGCAAAGAAATCCCCATGGAGTAGCTGAAGTTTTTGCAAAAATACTCTTAGCAATACATCGCTGGTAAAGAGCTTTCTGTGATATATAGGGTCTGAGAGGCTGCAGCACTGTGACCATAATTCACTACTTCTGCTCGAAAATAAATCTTACTCCAAGTGGCATGAAATGAAGGTAGGGAAAGGCAGGGAGAGTGGAGATATTTCAAGGAAGAGAAAAGGGATAATTGCATTTCAGGACTGATTTTGTCTTAATTCAGCTTGTATTTTACAGACTCAGACTCAGCCCTCCTTTACCAGCCCTGCTGGGTCACAAGGTGTTAGATTTCTTACAGACAAGTTAATGCAGATATTGCAAAAGGACCTTACAAAAGGACAGTTTGGAGTGGGTAGCTGTTGTCTGGATTCAGAAGATGTGAATTTGGTTCTTTTTTCTGCAAGAGAACCCTTGTGTAAACTTGGGCAAGACATGTCACCTTTTTTTTTCCCCATCCTTTTGGGCTAGGGACTCTTTCTCATTGGCTTTGTGCAGAGCTCCTGGCACACACAGGCTCTGATCTTGGTGAAGGTCCTTGGCTAACAGCAGAACAACAGGGATGGGGGGCATACAGATAATAAAAGTCATTGTTCTGAGTAAGTGCATATGATGATAGATATTGAACACTTAATTCACTCCCCCTGAGCATAAGCATTCAGGAACATTCAAAATGCGGCGGGAGTATCTGAAACATGCACAGAGGGCTGGCAGACATGGCGCAGGACCTGTGGGTCCCCCTGAAGCAGCAGCTGGAAGCCAGGCAGAACACTGCAGGGCATCCCAGATGGCTTTAGATGCTGGCAGTGACAGAAATGAACAGAGCCCTGGAGCTTTTCCTCCTTAAGCTGGTTTGGAGGCCTCTGTACAATGAATTGGCATACCCAATTTTACCTCCCTACTCTCTTTCCTACATATGGTAACTAATACGCCTCTACCTACCTCCAAACCAAAGGAGCGATATACTGTAGCTCACTTAAAGGAAGGAAATTAATAACTTCTTCTCCAGGTCATATCATAATCAGCAATATCTAAACCAGGGATGACCCTGCAAGCACCACTCTTTCCATTCCACACAGCCACACTGTAAACAAGGGTGTAATTTGCAGCGTTAAGCTCACCTTTGTTGCAGAGGAATACTGCAGCCTAGAGCCAGGGTAAAGGGGCACCAGAGGGGAACCGTGGGTTGGGCAGCAGTGGTGAGCACTCGTTCTGTATGCAGTGAGTTGGCCACAAACTTGTAAGTCATGTTAACAGGGATAGAGTAGACACAAACTCATTTTTCCTGTTAACTGAACCAAAAGAAAAGGTGCTGCTAATCCAGCCCAACCACCAGAATAGAAGATACATGCAGAAGAAAAGTGGGTCTATTCCTTATCCCATAAAAACAGAGGTGGAGATCAATCATCCAGACTTGCCATCACCTCTCTGTAATTGGGTAATCTCATGTCTAGGCTCAATAAGGAACAGAAAGAAGTCTGTTTGTATAAAATGCGGATGTCATTTTACATATTTATATGAAATAAAATAAATTAAGGATCAATAATCCTTGAGGAGAGGAAATGAAGAGAGAAAGGAAGTTAAGAATCTACATGTAGCTCCAAGGAAACCTGAAGGGAATAATTAGATATAAAATCTAACATACTTTTGTAGCTCAAGGCTATCTCCTATAAATGTAAGTTAAGATGTAGATTGTCCCCAGACTGATTTCCTAACCACTTGGGTTAAATAAGTGCCTAACAGCTTGTCAGCTAGATACCAGGGAAGAGACCAACCTTTAGATTTAATCTCGGGATAAGTAGATTAAATGTCGTTTTCTTTCCATTTTGTCACTTGTGCCTTTATAAATCTTTGTAACTGTAGTGTCTCTTTTGGATTTTGTAAATAAGTATTTTTTTACTTGCTTTTGCCTTCAACACCTGCTTTGAGCTGAGGGTGACTTCAAGGTAACTGCATAGTAGTGTGGTCTGCTCCAAGAGATGATGTGAGCCATGTAGGCCAGTTCCTTGCCCAGCCTCAGAGTACCCAGTACCTCGGTGCAAAGCCTTGCACAACAGAGGCTTAGTCAGGTCCTTCACCATGAGCTTCCTCAGCTTGGCTTGGAAGTGGAGAAAAGCCACGCACAGGCCATATGACCACCACTAGCCCAGAGAATCCCTTCGTGCATGTCTGGTTAGCGGGAAAAGTCCATGATCCCAGGAGCTGCTGAAGAGCTTGCAGTACAGTTAGACGGAGAGCCGACTCAATGCAGGGAGGGAGCATGTAGGTTTAAAAAGGTTTAAACATTCCCAGGCTTTTAATGTGCCCCACCTCCCCTTATAAAAGTGGCTGAATTTTCCACGCAGTCCCCAGCAGAGGCGGCTTACAATCCCCGTGCTGCTGTGAAGTCTCCTGGTTGAGACCACTGGCTTGTTGCTCTTGGGGCTCCTCTCTCTTAGCCTGGCCTAATGTAGATCTCCAACAGCCAGCACAGCCAGTCGCACCCCGTATCTACTCACCCACCTCTGGTGCTGTGATAAGCCAGCACTTGTCCCTTGGTATCAGCTAGAGAGCCTTAAATTGCCACTGCAAGTGGAGCCAGCATACAGTCTGTGCTGGCCTCGTTGCAGCAGTTACCATGTGTGCCCCACACAGGCCCACAGAGGCAGGTGCTTTCCCAAAGCTGGAGATATGGGAGCCAACGCTGTAAAGGGTAAATGGAAACTGTCTCCCTCCCTGCCAGGTATTCCCCACAGCACGGCAGGAGAGAAAAAAGAATAGAAATCATGGGGCCAGAATCTCTCTCCTTGTGTTTTTCCTATCTGTGAGGCATTATTCACACCTTTGAAATCATACACAAATGTTTCCTAATAATAACTAATAATCTGTAGAGTTAGTTTATTGCCAGACAAGGACATCAAACCAAATGCAGTGAGTGGACTTTAAAAAGGAACAAATGCTTTTAGGGCCATTGACAATATTTATAGTTTTATTAACCCAATAAAAGGGAGGTTGAATCTCATCGGCACAGGGTCAGGAAGGGTTCTGGCCTTTCCTACACAGCACAATGCAACTGGCCAAACAGATTAGATTGCTTCCTAACTGCTCCAAGACCACGTGACAGAAGCTATCAGGTCACTGTGAAACTCAGTGTGGTCCCACAGCATTACACAGTGCTGATTTTTTAGTGATAAAAGTAAGATAAATTCCTTCCTCAATTGCATGTAGATGAGGAGAATTTAAAAGAACTGACTTCTGTTTTTCATGTGGTGGCAAAAAGACAGCGGCTGTAATGAATTGCGGTTAGAGTTTACGTATTTGTTTGACCCTTCAAAAAAAGACCTTAACTCTAGAGCTTTTAACCTTTCTTAACTGTTAATGAAAGACATGCTTTTCGGTTAGGTAACTAATATGTGTGAATCATCCCAGGCTAAAAACGTGACACAGACACATTTCTGTAAACTAAATCTACTCATATGAATCCATTTCTAAGCTCATAGCCTGAAGCATGAGATACAACACTATGTAAATGAGGAAAGATCATAAGTAAATGATTTTGTATAATGATATTTTCAGCCATCTTTTCAGAAACGCCACACCAAAATGTAGTGTTTTGGCATGCAAGAAAACTGTGGAGAGATAAACCTAGCATGTCTCACCTCCCCCATCCTAATCTTTGCATTATAATACAAATGTTGAACAATCCTGGAAATAAGCTCTAGAATCCTAACTGTCAAATTTTAAATAATATTTCAGTTATTTTCTTTCCTGAAATATTACATGGTAGGCAAGAGCACCACAATAGTTCTCTTTTTTTTTTTCTTTTCATGATTTTAGAAAAAAAATGCACTGGATGTCATATCTGGTATTCCACATATCACTGTGGATAGTTTATGAAGATTTAAAGCTACCCTGTGCATGGAATTACTCAGGAAAACCTATTCCACGATTTCTGAACAGCTCTGTATTTGGACATTTGAGACAGGATTAATCTTTCTTACCTTTGCCTTCTAAACAGTAAGTGATTTCTCCAGCCTGGTTGCCTAGATTTGCTCTCTAGCTGATAGAGACTCTCTTAGATGCTGTCTTAGAACAGGATGAATTGCCTTTGGGCATGGCTATATCTCTCCAGCACTTTTACAGGCTATAGAAGAAACCTAAGTTAGCTTAGATGCCTAGCTGAACTGCCTAGTTTTACCTGAAAGACTGATTTAAGTACAGAGCTACTCAAGAGTAACAGTGCTTCGCTTCACTTTAATGTAATCTGCTTGGACAGTGGATTTAGTTGAATGGAAGTAAAGCACCGTATGTGGACACTGAGTAAGCATGTCCACGTACAGGTTATAGGCAGAAAAACACTAATTTTCATATTATCAGCTGATGCTCAATATTAAGCCTCATTACCTTACAAGCAGCAAGAACACCAACTGCCCCACTGGAGATTTAGGGTGGCTTGACCAAAAGTCAGTGGCTTGCTAAACTACCACAGGTTGCTGGTGGTGGATCATGTGCTTTCATTCACAGATTTATTCCAGAATATTTCCTGCGCTTCAAATGTATGTGCTACTTTAATCTGAATTAACTCTCAGTTGGAGGCATGTCCCTAGTGCTAGATACTTAGAGTAACATTTTCACATGTGCTTGCTTAGATTTAGAGTTCATGTCCTCAAATGTATTTCCATTCAAATGAATAGAAGTTACAGGACTAAATATCTTTGAGGATCTGGATTTAAGTCCTATTTTCAAAATAACAGGCACTTTAGAGATTAATCTTTATTGAGAGTCAATGGAACAGAGGTTCCTGAATTCTCTTGGTAAAGATACCCAGTTTGTGCTGACATGCTGGAATATTTTTAAAAGATTTGTTTTAGTTGATTCATAAGGCATAAATTCAAGGAGTAAAGACATGCATCTCTTGTCTCTGCCTTTTAATATCTTCTTCTGTATAATTATAACTCATCTGAATGTAACAAAGACTCATCCTAGAAAGAAGGACAGAGTTAGTCTTCTCAAAAACACCATCTAAGGGTGTGGTGTTTGGGTCTAATGCTACACTCTTCCATAAAGTAGCTGTACCCCTAATTCCAGTAATACACACACACACACACACACATATATACTTTAATATATATACCCATAAGTTTTTTCAGTTGTTAACATTTTTCATGATAGATCTCTGGCACTTGATCTTATTACTATGAATGTAAATAGCAACAATTATTTTCTTTATGCTCATATCCATCAGCAAGAAACTCATGAAAGATTAATTTCAGCTGTGGCCAAAGGAAGGTGGGATTGCCATCTTTACTCTTATTCCCATTGCTGTTTGCTGGCTTTTATGAAAGATGTATCAAAAGAGCTGAAAAAAATGTCAGTTTGACACTTTTACTGCCAGAGCTCAGACAAGATACTCTAAGCTACATCCAGCCTTCACTGTAACAAAAAATACTGTGTTAGTGGGACTTATCTGATGGCCACATGGGAAGTTATTGTCATCCAAATATAAAAGTGAATTAAACTTGTCAAGACTAATGAGCAAAGTCCTGCATTCCTTTTTGATTTTTATCTTTCTTATCCCTCTCAGATGTTCAGGTCTCATGGATTATAAGGCCATTAGGAATCATCAGGACATCTTGTCTTACCCTTTGTGTAAGCAATTTTACTTGCTCCACAGGAATGCAGCAACATGTTTTCTTTTTTTCCCTGTTCTGCTCGTATTTTGCATATTTTGCCCTAATGAGGGCAAAATTTGCTCCTAAGCCTGATGTGATCAGTCACAGAGTAAGACCTACTCTGCACAAAGTAATGGCAATAGACACAAATTGAGTGGAAAAATGAGATTCCTCATAAATCTCAATTTTCAGGCATTTGGTCAACTTCTGCTGGCCTACTGTGTTGTCAGTCATCTGCAACTCTCTATGTGCGGTTCTTTACCTTATGTAAAATGCAACACCATGATGGAGCTCAGTCTACTTTTATTTCATTAGCCATAAGCTTAAGTGCACAATTGTGGACCTTTATGGCATATGCCATGCCACAATATTTTTACACTGGGCAAATGTGACCATTTGCATGAGCCATCGAAGTGTTTTGCTGGAAAGAAATGCACTGCATTTTTCCATGAAGAAGCTGGATGTGTGTCTGCCCCTGGAAGAAAGGTGAGCTGATGGTGTGGCTGTATCTCTCCACAATTAGTGATGCATCGCACGCTTTCCTTCAGAATTCTGTTCCAAGTAATGCTATTTCACATCCTCCTGACACTCCCTGGTTTGAATTTAATTTGTATGCAGTTTGTGTCACTTAGGAACAAGGGGAAAGAAATAACACAGTTGTAGTACATGAGAATAATGCTTTTCTCCCACTTTTTTCTGTCTTGACTAACTGAACTAGAAATTCTTTGGGACAAGGAATGATTCTTAACATGTCTATTCAGAATGGCCAATACCCCCCACGGCAGAGGCTTCTGGGACTACTGGAAAATATTCTGTAAAAAAGTGGGAAGAGAAAGAATTCCTATCTAGTCTCCACTGGCTGTATTGACTAGGTCTCGATTAGCTAAGAAGGGGAGCCAAGGTCATTAAGTCAGATATACCCAACTGCGTTGTAGACACTGCTCTTTAGTCAAATGAAAGTTAGGTGAGGTGAATCCCTCCAGAATGTCTCCTTCCCGAATATTTAGGTATAAACCAGCAGATTTTGTGCTTGGCTGGTCTTCCAAATTTGCAGAGGGAACTTTTCCCTCTAAAGCTATTCACAGTGTCTTATGGTGGAAACTGACAGCTCATCTCGATCCTGTGTGGAATTAGAAGCAGCATGACATTCCCCAAGGTTATAACAAAGCCACTATGAAAACAAAAACACATCATCAGGGCTGGCACAAAAACTAGGGCCCTATTAGATCCTTTTGTGTAATTTCTGCTTTGTCTGTGAATCTAGCTATTTCTGGACAGCTATGCTTGTGGATGTGCCACAAAATGTCAGACAGAGGATACGGAGACCTGGGCCATAATAGGCGGGGGCAAGACATTAAACTACTAGGTCCACTGATGTTAGTGTTCCTCAGAAACAGTATTTTTCTGTCTAACTACACAGTTAACCAGGACACACTTTTTCTTCTCACCTGATTTCCTGTTAAATACCTTTTCCTCCAGTCTGTATAGATACAATATTCTGCTTTTTCCTAACGAGGCAGTCATCTCTAGGGTGGAAATGAAAGATCTGAGCTGGTACAGTACCATTCATGAGATAATTTGCCTTTTCCTCTTCACTTTAAAACTTGTCCTGTTTGCCTTGTTGAATATTTTATTATGTTACCAATCTCTTTTTTTTTTTAAAGGAGATTTGCTGTTTTATTTATTTGCATGCAACTGATCAGTGCTTTGTTTTGTAAAACTTAGCTAATCTCAAAAAAATCTCCTTCAAGAGCAGGCCCTGGATACAGTGTGAGCCCTTGATGCTGTAGCAGTTCATCCCAAGATACTTGGCTTCAATCCTTCTTTGACTCCCATCATGTCAGGCTGATGGTTCTGTCCTAAACTTTGTTTGTGCCTGTCACAGAATTAAAGCACTTGAAGAAAACAGAGAGACCCTCTCTGTTCGGGAGAGGTCCAGATCTGCAATAGTGAGTGATCTGCTGCGAGCTGCATTTTGCACATCTATGAGTGAGATGCTGGCCACTAATATTAAGTCCAGTTTGAGTGTCAGAGAGACAACAGCACTAAATTAATGTTATGGAAGTTTCCTGGGTGCTGCTTCTCAACTCTAAGGAGATCCTCTCCACCTGCAATCTTGTGCAGATAAATCTGTTCTGTCAACTCTCACTCTGTGAGCAGGAGTATTTTCTGTGTTTTATCCATGGACCACATTTTTCTGATGAGTAAAGGGATGTGGAATGTGCTAGGAAGAAAGTCTACCTTATGGCATCCTAAATCAGTTTCCTTTCAAATAGTGTTTTTCCTCTCCACAGCAATTTAGACAGCTTTCAAAGAAGATTAAGATGAGCAAAAATGCTTCTGTAAATATTACAGTGAACATCTGTATGCTCCTCCATAGCCAGATTGCCAAAGAAAGGAAAGACAAGGGATGAATACCATCAAGCAAACTGTGAGCAAGCAACTGTGACCATTATCTGGCAGTGATCAGCACTTCACTTCCTTTTCCATGTCTGCAATAACGCCTCATGGCTCTAACGATGCACCGCATTTCTGACCTGGGAAAGCCTCTGCAATTATACCAGCTTAGGTCTGTTTCAAAAACAGCTTTCACCATGCACCACCTGCAGTGGCCTTTGATAGTCTTTATTTTACTTGTATTTTTAGTCAAAGCCATAATTCTTGTAAAGTCACAACTGAAATACTGAGATAACTCTTGTCTCCACCTACTGAATGTTTCCAAACCAGATACTAAGACCAACAAAGGAAAAGTTTTCCTTAAGTAAAATCCATTTCTTGAGGCAAATACAGACAAACATCACCCGGTACAGTCTGCTGAACAAGAAGATACCATGTTTCCTTCTGAATATAGTCAAAAAAGAGGTAAAAAAATTGACCACTTTCACTTGATAATTGATTAACCTCTCTGGCTCTTACTAGACTAGTCAGCAAGGTCTGGCAGCTGAGATCCCTCCACGATTTTCACTGCAATAGCTAGGACTTTGTAGATATCAGGTCAGCAATTCCAGGGCGGAGGCTTTAGACTCTCAAGATCTGTTTGTGCAAAAAGTAGTGCACAGCAAAGCAGGGTATAAACTTCCAGCAGGTGATCTACCTTGTGCTAATGCTTATAGGAATATTGTCCATACAGTGATATTCAGAAAAAAAATCTGCATTTGTTTTTAAAGCCCATTTGACTGCATTCAGACCTTATGATGGATGCTTCTTCAGAACAAATGTAGGCTTTGTTCACTTCAGGTTACTCACTTCCATTTTGCAGAGGCTGTGCAAGGCTTTAATGCAGTTTAACTAATCCATTATAAATGCACTTGATTGTTAAAGCTGGATTTAACCTTCTTCAATGTCACTGTGTCAACAAACGCTCTAGTCATAGGGGCATTTACAAGAATAATGCTAATAAGGGGCTGGCTAGCCTCACTTTACAACCTGTGGAGAGAGAATGGTTATATTTAACATTAAATGCCATGAGTTGGCCTGCTTAGAAGAGCTTTCTCCCTTCACTGTTTATGGAAAAAGGCTGAGCAGACTGATTTCCTTTATTTTTACCTAAATTAGCCTTTAGGAGTACCCTGCAGTCTGCATGCTAATATCTTAATGTACACATGTAAGTTACTACATTTTGAAAGTAAATAGTCTCTCTATGGATCTGTTGGCACTAGTATAATAATATAAATCAACTCGCAACTGCATTGAATGAAAGAGTATAACTACTGAAGAGATAAACAAATTGTTCCGTGCTCTGTGGAAATGTAATAACTCTCAGTACTCTAGATGAAAACCTTTTAAGATGTTTGGCAACAATATTTTCTGCTCCTGTTTGTCTTTACCCTAGGCCCATCAGTCGCATTAATAATGAAAGAGGAGAAAATAGAAACTAAGACGATCTTTGTCTTCCTGAAGACATTGATTGCAATTCTGTTACAGATGTTTCTTGACCTTATAAAAGCTTTGCCTCTCCTGAGGGCTGGAATCTGAAGATTAGAAAAGGCTGACATTTAAAATATGTTTAATGAGAATTTTAACTTAAAAAAAAAATACTTGAAAAAATATATGTAGAAAACAGAGTTTGTAGAAATTTTATAATCTTCCCAATCAGCAGTGAAGTTATTGGAAATTCATCCCATTTCTATACCAAATATCAGCTGGCTCAGTCTTTGCTGATCTGGAGAAGAAAGGATGATCTGATTCCCATCACTCTGAGCACTGGGTGGCTGTTAGAGGCAGAGCATGTCCTCCTTGGCTCACCAGATGTGTTGGGTTTAGCTTTATAGTTACATATATATGCCTATGACCATTTAGCAGCATACGGACACCTCTCCAAGACTTTGGTGGATTTCTGCCCAGAATTCCAGTGGAAAGGCATTTCCAGCACTGGTTAGGAAACCTACAAAGAAGCAATTCCTTCAGTGTTATTGGGACAAACTACCAATCATTGATGATTCCTGCAAAACCTTTCTCAGAGTATTTTTAACTGTTTTTCTCCTGTAGTGTTGCTGAATCCCCATAGTTTCTGTTTTGTAACTCCTGTTTTCTCAATCGGTCACTTAGCTCCTGAGTAAGAAGTTCATGCTTATTATAACCATTGGGATATTACTGCATTGAGGCATCACTGCAGGGACTCATCCTTGTATTTTGACATCATATATTCCTAGGTTTTAACTCCCATCCAAAAAGAACAATCAGAAAACAGCTATAAGCACAATCTTGAGAATCTGAGCTCTAAGGCTAAAATAAATATAAAAACTGGACAAGGGAAGGAACCTTTATTCCAGGCATAGGAAGGTCTAAATTTTTCCTTCCTGTACCTCTCTGAGCATAGGGTAGTTCATAAATGAACGACACCAAGAAGGCCTTGGATCCTTGAACCTTAGACACTTCTCTGACGTACTGCTCTCCAGCTCCTCAAAGGCTGCAGCTCAATGGCCTCTGCTCTTCCCTCTCATCTTGCATCTGGCTGACTTTCCTGTCCCACGTGCAAAAGAGCTCTCAGAGCCTGCCAGACACAATATTTGGCCAGGTCTCCCGCCAGAGTTTTGGAAAGGGGGCACGGCACTCCTCCCCCAGAATGAGTCTGCCTAGCCCAACACAAAAGAGAGGTGGTGACAAGCTCTATCGGCTCAAATTTCTCTCATATTTTAACAGGTAGACACTTTCTAAGCACTGACACAATCTTCTGGTGAGTAAGGTGCAACGGACTTGATTATCATGGCAGGGCCTGAAAGACTTTGTTTCCCTGGAAAGAGAAACTGCACGCATCTGTGCCTTCAATGATGAGGCTTTGCGGGGGGTGGGGTGGGGTGCTGATGCTGTGAGGGACTCTGGGTGATGTCAGAGGTGATGTCCTTGGGAGGTGAGGGTAGCAGGTCCTAGGTGCACCTCTGCTGGGCTGGGAAATGTGAGTGCTGAGAGAGCAGCGGTCACCGCAGCCAACCCCCCTCCCTGGTGCATGGGGAGGGGAGATTCCCGCCACCACAGTGCCAGAAATCCGCCCCCCCCAGGGCCTTTGACGATGGCTGTGAGAATATACCAGAGAGATCACTGATAGCAAATGCCTCCTTGGTGTCTGGTGCCCTCCCCTGCCCACTCAGGACCTTGCTAGCACCTTGTCCGCTCAGTCTCCAATGGCGCACACCCTCCGGTGTGCCCCTGGGACAGGCCAACACAGCCGAGCGGCTCCGCTCTGAGGAAACATTTTCTGGGGGCTTTCCCAGCCTTCTCACTCTGTCGTACGTCCTCTCACGAAGCAGTGCATAGGATGCACCAAGCTGCCCTCAAGGCCCTGGTGACTCTGGGGGCTAGACCCTCAGAAGACAAACACGTCTACCTCAGAGGCTTTGCATCCCGTTCCCGGCCCCCGGCCATGCAGCCGTTGCATGGTGGTTTCGGTGCCGTCCTTGGCTCTCTGGCTGCCTGCTCGCCTAGCTCTCCTCAGCTGGCAGAGTGCGCGTTCGGCAGCGCGTTACTCACAGCACAGCATGATTAACGTGGCTGGCAACTCTCTGGCACAATGTCCTGAGGGATTTTAAGTGCCAGGGAGTCTAATACCTGCAAATATATTTATCTTCCTTTGAATATTTCATCAAGTTGGAATTCATGAACTGGATCTTTTACACAGAAGTTTTATGAATTATGTACCAGAATCGATGAGTTCCTACTTTGCCCATATTTTACTTTGTCTCAAAACCACAGTGGGGATCATAGCCCATCAAAGCTGCTGAAGCAATTAGAGATCAAATGACACTGAAGGAGGCAGGCATGCGAGGCCTACAGTATTCCCCCTATTCATGGCCCAGGAAAAAAGCTCTGCTTAGCTGTACATTGTAGTCTCGCTTCTCATTTTGGTATATTTCAGCCTCACTTCCCTGTCCGCCTTGCTGCCGTGGGGAACACGGGGTCCTTGGGAGCAGGCTCACCGCCACCACTCATCACACACACCTACCTGGCCTTTACCTCTCACCTATCGTACCAACATGGTTGCCTGCTCTTTCTGCAGCTCTGTTAGGAAATGGCTTCTGTATCTTCCTGCCAGCACTGACTACGCTAGTAGCTTTCAGTGTATATATATTTTTTATTTTTTTTCAAAGAAGAAATAGGTGTTACGTGCGAAGATGTTTCACGTTACCAGAATGCTTCTGGCTTAGCTGCTAGCAACCCACCATCTTCAGTAGCAGGTACTGAAGATCTATATAGTTCTGCATATAAAGTATTTAGCTAAAAACAAAATCCCCCTGTGCATAGGGGGGGTGGGAGGGAGGAGAAAGAGGCACAGTTACAAGATGCTAATTGTGCAGCTTGTTGTGCTAGCGGAAGGCATACTGGTACTGTGCTGATGAGAGCAGTATAAAAATAACCCAGAGAGAAGCAAGACTTCCACCACTCTCCCGCTCCTCACCTCTCCCCTGAATCACTTCTGCAGGCTGCTGCATTGCCTCCCACGAGGACCGCTAAGACTGAGTTTTGAGCGGAGTTTAATTAAAACTGGGATCAGAGGCATGAGAGACAGGTTCTTTCGGGCTGGCATGTAAAGAAGATTGTGCCAAGTGATTCGTAGCAAAATAAAAGAAAGACTTTCCCCTAGATGTTTTCTGCTTCCCAGGTTTTGCTGTTGGGAACTCAAATGTTCCTTCCAAGTCTCCACCAAATATCCAAGTCAAACAAACTGAAATCCAGATTGTAGTTAATGACTAAGTGGATTCCTTATAAATCTTTCTTCCCCATATTCTTCTTGCTTCCCAGAGCTCTGCCAAACTCATTGAATCCAGACCAGCTCAAGGGGAGCTTGCCAACTTCTTCAGCTATCTGCCCAAGTCCCCTTTCTTACAGGGGCAGATCTTTATATCCTTACAATCCCTTCCCCTGCAAATCCTAAGGTGGGACTCAGACTTCCTATGGTCCTGGACCAGTTGTCATAGCTCAGCATGGATTTCAGATCTCTGCAAATGCCATTGTATTATTAGCACGGCC
Organism: Sagittarius serpentarius; assembly: GCA_034782735.1. Classification (NCBI taxonomy): domain Eukaryota; kingdom Metazoa; phylum Chordata; class Aves; order Accipitriformes; family Sagittariidae; genus Sagittarius; species Sagittarius serpentarius. The sequence goes on from JAVKLA010000024.1 coordinate 25,525,237, forward strand.
TGGCCACCTAACTTCTGTTTTCTGGCTACTGACTTGGCTAGAGTAAAGGAGAGATGATGATTCCAAATGAAGCTGGTTGGTTGGGTTTTTTTTTAAATGCAAGCCTCCTTCTTCCCAGAACAAACCTTTAAGCCAAGAATGACAAAGGTGCAATCCGCCTGCAGTTACAATGATAATGAGTCTTGTATGGATTGGTTCTTGCATGGCCAAAGTCAAGCCATCTCTGAGAAACAACTGACTATGGAGAGATGAAAGTTCTCCTTAAGTTGAGTCCAATAGTAATAATATGGTATTGGATCTCTCCCCTAGGAGATGATGCAGCAAACAGATACGTTAAGCCTCCAAGTTCCTGCCTGGCTACTGCAGTGAACACTCACACCGAAGAATATGTCAGAGACTCGTGGCGGAGCATGTTACTTTGCCAGCTTTTCAGACGAGTCTCAGGTCAGGGTGTGGTTCAGGTAAAATAGAATTGGCAGCCTCATCCCAGTCCCTGGACAGCTTTTTGTAAACATAACTCCTAAATTACTTCTTAAATTATTTGTGTGGCACTGCTTGTGTTGCAAGAATTTCCCTTGACTATTCTGTATGGGTTTTCTTCATTTAGCTTGGGGTCTCTGCTTGGCTGGCAGCCCCCATTGTGTTGTTCTGTGACACAGGCAAATACGTGCACAGCACGTACCACTAGCACATTGTTTTCCTCTAATTCTACACTACCATTCAACACAAGTCCCTAAAATTTAATGGATGATGCTATGTGAACACATAGTTCCCAGCGCTCCAGTTCTTCCATAGACATCTTTAAGTCATAGTTCATGTACGTCTTGTGCTGCAGAAAGCCCCGAGCAGCAAGATGAACAGCAGTTTTAAATGTACGCTAGCAATATAAGTGAAATAAAAAATAATAGCACAAAACATTGTCTTAATAAAAAGCAACCAAGCAATTGACAATAAGCTAGTCAGCAAGATGAGGAATGTAAAGTCTTTGTCATTGCAGGACAAATGCCATTTTCTGTCTCAAATCTGATGGCTCCAGAACTCTATCAGCAACACCACTGCCAAGGAGACCTTCCAAGCTGCTAATAAATGCACAAGACACACAGCATAATAAGATATCTTCCCTCCTTTTTATTATTATTATGAGAGGGCAGTGAATATAAATTTCACTGACTGGTGTGTATAATAAAGGAAGCTGAGTGCCAACAGTGAGAAATGCCGAGGAATGAAAACAGCCAATAATAAATAGCTGTAAGGATAAAACCATCCAGAAGGCAAATAAACACCATACTAAAAGGCTGGAGTTCACAGTGCTTTGTCTATGCCCTCTCATACACAGAAGAACAAAGTTAAGGACAGAAGAAGGGGAGAAAAAACCATAAAAATATATGGCCAGATTCTGAGATAGCGAGAAGCAAGGTGAGAGAACTGGTAATGGGATCTTTGTGAAAAGGCAAGGGGGAAGAAGGAAGAAAGCATAATGAATCCTGAAAAGCAATACTGTAGAAGAAAAGCAGCAACTCTGGGGATTGTTAGCAATGAGTTATCACAGGGTTTCTTGCAGACTCAGCCTTGTGTCTCTTTCTGCAGCTCTGCATGTGGTCAGAGCTGGAACAGTAAACAATTCTTGTCTCCACCAATTAAGAGATCATAAAACTACACTTATGACTAAATAATAAACTGCACTTCCTTTCTTTCTACCTAAGGGAAATGCTGAATGTGGTAAACTGCTGATAACACAGGAAAAGATGGCTTAAGAGGCAAGCAACCAGAACAGAGACAACTCAGCTCCTTGCTCCCTGGGAGGAAAGGATGTTGTTTACTGCCTTACCGAGTGTCCCTCCTCCGGACCGCAGCAGCTCTGAGAAACCCTCCCAGCCACATACTGCTTGTCATGTTTTCTGGCAGCCTCACGTGTTGCTGCTGATCAGTGTTTTAGGATATCTTTTTCCTAGCGCAGGTGGGCAAAGTAAAAGTCATCCCAGAGCTAGACTTTTTTTTTTTAAACGTTGCAAGAGCATGCTTATTGATATGAACTGCAGAAGCACATTCCTTCCTAACCGGCTGGAATTTACTAAATACCACCACAACAGGGGCAAGCAAAAAGGCAGAAATGTTGCTGCACAGATTGAGCTCCAACTTGGTTTTTCCTTTTTTTTTTTTTTTTTTTTTTTTTTTGCCAGGGACTGTGCCCTGCCTGGAGCTTTGCAAGGCACAAAGGGACATCTAATGGTTCGTTAACACATTGCAGGCAAGCCCAGCGCTAAGAATTGGTGTCATGTGATGAATTCTTCCAGGCCTCTGTTTGCCAGGTACTTACATCTTTTCTGCAGGGTATTCAGTCTATCAGCTTATTTTTTGGCTTCCCATTCCTGAGAAGAAAAGAAATTTGTATCTCAGAGTTTTAGGTACCTACCTCTTTCTCAAAACAGTGTTGTAAGGTGGGAGACACTGAGGTTTGTTGCTGCTATGACAGACAAATTAACTGGCTCTTCATTCCTCAGCCCAGAAGCATTAGACCATTCCACCCTCAAGCCCTGAGCTCCTACTTTCATCAGTAAGGATAACGATGTGAGCTGGACTTGTGTCTGTTTTCCATCCTCTTAGTACAAGGAAAGGAAGCAGTAATTAAACCTATCCCCACCTTTGTCTCGGAACAATGGTTCCGAGCCATATAAAAACTCCTGCTGGGAAAAACGAATATATATTCCCAACAGTACATGTCTTCTCACACTGGTGAGAAGTACAGTACGTGCATAGGGCTTTGTGTTGTACAAGGAGCGTCTGTCAAAGCCAACAAAGGAACTCGGGCATTGGTGGGCTCCTGTGTCCAGACTTGGTTTTCTCATTTCTGTTTGTATCAAAAATAACTTGCTTCCCCTTCTCTCCTCGCCACGGTAAAAAGGACTAGAGTCAACTTGTGTGGATTCACTCACTGGACATTATCACAGCCCCTCCCCACCAGCCTTGTTCCTATGGGAGCGCTCCCATGAATCACTGTGTGTTTTGCGGATCGTCTTATGGCAACACTGCTTTGAAACCGGAATCCAAGGAGAGGTTTCAACACCCTGGAAAGACATGTAGCCATCTCACTTGATTTCTCCAGCTTCCCTTCTCTACCGACAAGTAGGCTCGGTTGGAGAAATTCCAAATCTCGGATTGGGTAGACTTATGAGAAAATCAGTTTTCTCCGCACAGACTTGGAGTGATTTCCCACATTTTCAGACTGAACCATCTTTTTGGAAGCATTTCGCCTCCAGCAACACAATGGGCACCCTCATGTTCAAGAGAGAGCTTTGCCCTAACAGTGATTGTCTCAGTGCTCAGTCCAGCAATAGAGCTAGTGGGATGGTTTTAATAAGAAAAATTGTATTAAGTGAAATAGCTTTTTGAAATTAATCTTTCTACTAAGAGGAAAAGTATTGGTGTTTTCAGCAAGGAAAATATTTTGCACTTTTTTACTATTTATTCATGTGAAAGCTTTCTCTAAACCACTTGGATATTATTGAATGGCTCTAAAACCTTTTGCCTCATTAGAAATGGTTTCCTGTAAACCAAAACATTCATATTTTAGATATTTTTCAAGGGTGATTAAAGGGAGTTCTATGAGGGCAAAATATCCTTTCATTAGTCTCTGTAGTTACAGGATCTGCTGACTGATATTGTATGACATGCAAGTTATTGCACCCTAAACAGTTGTGGGTAGTTACAACACACACCTGGTGATGAGATCAATCACTTCATGGTAGAGCTGTCCCACACGAGAAGGGAACTGCGGGCATTTCAGCTCCCACCGGAGAAACGCACGGTTGTGAGTGCTTGGCATCTCTCTACACACAGCCTTTGCTCCCAATTCAAACACGACTTTCATAAAGGGCCTTCTAAGACCCATTAGTCTTTATATCCATCCTGGTCCTGTGATGTGTGTTGTGGATTCGTGGACTTGATGAAAGAGATGGATGAGCTGCTAGAGAGCAGCAGCTTTATTGGGCATCCAGCGTGAGTTTGCACCTCCTGGGAACAGAAGGCGTTGGCTGAAAGAGCTGGATAATACGTGTTTGATTTGTCCTTTGTCAAGGTCACACCTGGCTAACTGCCTCTGCAAGAATCCTGGGTATCAGTAATTTACAACATCCCCCTCTCCTCCGCAGATGAGTTTTTGTTCTTCCTTTGAAAGTTCTCCTGTCTGCTCCGAACTCTACAGAGAGAAAGTGAGTGAAGGGGCCTCATTATTTTAAATGGGGCTTGACAGAACCTAACAAAGAGCATAAAACAGAGCAATTTTCACAGGCAATCGCACCAAGGCAGTTAAAGCAAGGCTGAGAACTCAATTACAGCCCATTACTGTCGGAGCTGTCTCTCGCTCTCTTGCTCTTTCCCTGTCCATTGGTTTCTGCAAGATGAACTCGGTATTGGCAAAGGTCATTCACTTCAGCTGTAGCGTTTTGGTTAGTGGTTCCCAGCCGGCACAGACCAGTGAGGATCCCAGTGTTCTCGCAAATAGGAGGGGAAAAACAACTAAAGAAAAATGTGTTTTCTTCTTCGCTAATACTGCAAAATAGCAAGATCCAGTCAACTGCAAGGTAAAAAAGCAGCAAGTTCTTATGCAGTGTTCTTGCAAAAGGTTATGACATGAGCCTGCGATACATCATACATACAAGTACACATACACATCGCTAAACAGTGTATGCACATAACCTGGTTGCAGTTCTTCCTGACAAAACTGTTTATCCAAGGTCTCAGATGGATGGTAAAGATGATATCATGTTTTTATAATTCTTCCGGTGAAGACTCAGCCAGGAGCAGATTCAAATCTTAGCATAGGCTAGAGTGACTTAAAACCTGCTTGATTTCTGCCTGCCCGTGAACAGCTCCACATGGTCATCGAGACGCATTGCAGTATGTGTCAGTGTAAGGCTGGGACAGTGGGATGGCAGGGCTCCTGGAGACAGGGCTGCAGCAGAATGAGTAACTGAGCCCTTTGCATGCAACAGCTCGCTAATGGGCATTCCTGGGTATGAGAAATGGACCCATTTCAACATCTATCAAAATGGTTTTGGAAAGAATGTATTAAAAGAAGGTTAAGGTTGAAATGACAAGTTAAGAGATAGCAGCAGATTTAAGGTGAACTGCACAACATAATCCACCTTTCCTGTATATATTAATTACTGTTACACTTTTGTCCAACATCCTGTAGAAAGGTGGCAGCTGAGTTTGGAATAAAACTCAGCCATTCTAGGTCCCAGACCAGCTTCTAAAGCGGAGGACATCCCTTCTGTTCTTGACAACTTCTGCCTCATTCATTGCCCATCCTGTGTACTGAACAAAACAAGAATCCTGGGGGGAGGGAAGCAATGTATGCTTGTTGAGTGCAATTTTGACATTTCCTCAGCTTCACAATTTGACTTTGCGAACTTTTATTATTGGCATTCTGGCACCTATTTTCCTTGGACTTGCACCCTGACTCCCACACCAAAAGAGTCTCATGTGGAACAAGTCGCTTTCCTTCCCTGGAAGGCTGGGTGCCAACACGGGTGTCTGTTGTTTCAGCTAATGGAGTAACTGATACCGTCAGTAGACTCTCATTGTCTATGTGAACTAAGTACAGGAGGGGAAGACAACACACATTTCACTGCCGTGGCCTAAAACTCTTTGGTGGAAGGGCCAGATTTCTGCATTGGGGGAGTTCAGACCTCTGGATGCTGTTCAATATTTCTGAAAGAGGGTAAGGTTTAGTGTTACGACACAGTCAAAAAACACAGAAGAGATGTTTTAGAGGAGCCTAGAAACATGCACAACGCATAGAGAACGTGTAAACAGCATTTGGTAGCTACAAAGATTTTCTAGTGAGCAGGTAAAAATTCTGATTTACAAAATGTACTATATTTTGTCAGTGGCAACAAAGAGCCTTTCTTCCTTCCCCAGCTTCCCTAGCAAACAAATGTCATGTGTCTGTTGCAAAGTACTCAGGCATTAGGAAAAAAAAAAAAAAGAAATAATTCTTTAATGAAAAACAAAGGAATAGACTATTTTCCTTTACCAGATTCCTTAAAAGGGTTGACATGTCTTTTGCTGCAATTAGAGAAAATATGTAATTGTCATTGAGTATATTACTTTACATGGATAGAGTCTGGTAAAATTCTAAAAGAAAAGAAAATGCAGACTTAGGGTAGAAACCGGTACTTAATATTTAGCAATGAGCGTTACTGCTCTCTCTGGCTGTTACACAATTATATTACTATTACTACAAGGGCATTAGTACCTGCACTGTGTACCAGTTTTCCTGTTACTTGTTAAACCTTAGAATCAGCTGTTATTTCTTCTTTCAGTCTCCCCCTCATTGTCTTTCCTAGAGATTCTAACAGATGCATTAAAGAAATT
>JAVKLA010000024.1:25531624-25598737 GCA_034782735.1 Sagittarius serpentarius
TGCTGCATCCAGAGTTTTCTGAGCAAATAAGAGGTTTCCTGCAGCTTTTCAGATAAACGTGTTTGCATATAAGGGCTAAATGTTCCTGGAAAGACACTTAAAAATTCCAGTGAGCAAGCACAATGTTCATTTTTCAATGACTCAGCAGAGTGGAGCTGAACTCTGACCGGCTGCTTGGAAAGACCAAAGCGCAGCCTGTGATGTGAACCTTGCACAGCTGCTGGCAGATGCTCAGTCCTTCCTCCTGCCTTTATCCCCAAAGCTGGTATCCAGCTGAATAAAGTCTCTGCCCCAGCAGCTGCACGCATGTTCCCAGGGTATGTCACATCAGGAGCCAAGATCCCAAGGAGGTGGGGGACAAAAAGCTCAAGGAGGAACATTTGTTTCAGAATCTTTTTCGTTCTGCTCCTTCAAATGAGGCTGCATGGTTTTGACTTTGTCATGCTGGTATATCCCACAATGGTCAAATATCTCCCCTAGGCTAACCCAATTTCTTCTCTCTTAGGTGGCTCTTGATGCCTGCAAATATTTTACAGTCCTGCAATCAGGTTTTGGCATGTTGGGTCCCAGCCACTAGAAGACTTTTGTTCCATCAAGCACGTTGAAGGCTGTGTTCAGTTGGGACAACTTTTCTCCCTGGCTTTTGATGGGGTTGAAAGATGTCTTGCAGGACTTGCAAGTTGTTGAAATCTAAGCAGGTTTCACTAAAAAGCTGTACAGTCCTCTTTTATGATACCCTTCCCTTAAAACATGTATTGTTGCTACCAGCATTTTCAGAGCTCTGACAGAAAATCTGATTCTCCTCTTTCTTGTGGGATTTGTTTATTTTTACGCTCCCAGGGTAATGGCTATATTTCTGTAATGTTTGAAATAATGGCTAGCAGAAGGGTACACAAACATAAAGTGGGACCTCCAGGCCATGCCACAGTGTAAGAAATGTCAGTATTTGTCTTTCTGCTTTGTTCTCCTTCTGTTCCATTTTTCTCCTCTGCATAACCTCTCTTTCTTCTCTATTTACTCTTAAACAATGGTGTTCCACTTCTGTGTCTCATTTCTAGTGACTTCTTTTTCCTGTGAAGGCTGAAGAATGGTGGACTGAGGGGAACTGAAGAGGAACTGGCCATCCCATCTCTCTCCTTCCTGTTCTTCCATCTCTGACGCATCTTCTGTTGTTTACACAGGCTCCGTAGATAGGGATTTTCCACCAAGTCTGTGGCCCGTGTCTCATCTCAGATGCTCCCTGATCTGTAGTCAGCTCCTGGTAGGAGACGAAGAGAACAAATGAGGCCAGATGACCTGATAGCCCTCGTGGTGCGTGACTGCCAGCCCCACTGGTGGGGTTTATATGGTAAAACAGATTTTAGTCTGCTCACTCATCTACATATCAATAAATCACACATTTGAAAGTCCAAAATCTGACCTTATTTTCATGTAGGTTGATGAGAGTAACTGATAACTTCCATTCAAGGTGTATTTTACCTCTCATTGAAAACAATGAGGAACTTTAAGTTCAGGAAGAGCTACAGAAATTGTACATCATGCAAGACTGCGTCAGCAAGACAAGCAGGTGATTTTCTGATAGTCAGAACAAAAAGAAACTCAAGGAAAAAAGACATACGCTTCTCTGTCTTTAATCTCAAAGACACTAGTGAATGCCTTCTCAGAGAACCCCAAGAAAAAGCTGTGCTACCAGCTCTCTTATTTCCACCCCTCTTCCCTAGAGCTTTCTGTGTATTTCCCAATAATGATGAGCACAGGAACCCAGGTAGACACATCAGACACAACTGCGGTTCTAATAAAAGTAGAATACACAGAAACTGTATTTCCACTCAGAGAGCATTTTTTTTCTCTGAGTCAAACTATGCCTCAAAAACTTCTCAGCATAAACCCTCTTTCCACATTCTGAGTATCTTCATTCATTATACCAGGATACTATACCATCACAGTGTTACCTAGAAGAACATGGCAGCATTCGATTTTAAAGTTGGGTATACTGCAAAATAATTAATTTATTTCTCATTCCCTGGTAGCTTCACCAATTCCTACGCACAGATATCAGCAGTTATTCTTGGCGGAATAATAATCAGAGAAAAAACTTAGTTTAGGAGGTTTATGAGAAGTTACATATAACAGGACATTTATGTTGTATGAGGATGACTTCTTCATCTGACCTAAACCCTTAGAATCCTATAGCAATTTTCATCACCAATTTATTAACAACCACTTGTCCATTAAAGTGTCCATGGATTTCACTAACCTCAACTTTCTAGTTATCATGGTCAACATTCCAAAATAAATGCATTTCACAACAATCATGTTCTAACCCCCACCCCAACACAACCACATATTCCTCCACAAACCAAGCAACTGTAAAGTACACTAGGTGAGTGTGACAAATAGCATTAAATAGCACCAGGTTGCACTAGAGAAACAAATGTGAAAAATAAGCAGTTCCATAGATTTGTAGGGTTGTCAGGGTAGACACACTGAAATACATTAATCCCTACCTTTCTCAAACTGAAATTAAAACCATACAAGTGAAATTAAATGAGCACCCCACAGCACAATGGATTCCCACAGAGCAGAAGGACCCAGTTATGAATGGGAGGATGTTTCTAACAAAGCAGCCATTCCAACTCTGATCACCAAAAAGTAATTCTGCACTAACACTCACAAGGCATGAACTCACCAGCTGTCCACCAGCAGCCTCCTTTCATTTTACCTCTTACTGAACTGTCCGTTCCAAAATGCAAACTACCTCCTTCCCTCTCTCTCCCACTTTACTACCAGACTCGCAGCTTTCCCTTTTCCACATATATTGCCCACTGTTTTCTCAATTTGTTTAAGAGAGCAACATAACTAGATCAAATGAAAAGCTATTGTTTCTAGTCTATACTTCAGCTTAGGCTTCGGTGCTCATCTTGTCTGACAAGAAGACTGTGACAAAATTTTCTGTGCTTTCCAGCTCTGTACAGAGTGGTAGTATTCTTTATTAGACAAGCTGACAAGCTTCATTAAATTTTTCATTGAATTTTTGCTGGACGTGGAGCCTGTCTTAAGACTGTACGTTTACAGACAAACATTTTGTGCTGGAATTCAGTAAGCATTATATACCATCCAGCTGCATTTAATGGAGTCTCATGGGTGTGAGCAGGTCCATAACCTTTTAATTAAAAATGGTGTAGCACAAAGGGACCCGAAATACTGCAATAGTACCTGATAGACAATTAAAACAAAGTGCTCATGGCTTTGTTGCTTGCCTTTAATGATAAAATAGAACAATCAGAAAACTCAATAAAAATCTATCAGTCTGTGTGGAAAGACACATGTTTTGTGCAAGACTGGAAAATGCTAATCTGTTTGTGAGCAGTGTTACAAATACGCTTTTTCACATTATTAATCCTTCGGTGGCAGAGCTAGTTTAAGTGATTTACGTCCTGCCAAAAGTTACTCCTTCACTTCCATCCATTCTACTATTTGTGTGGGCTTGGTCTAAAGATGTGGGAAATAATCTATTTAACAGGTTGCTTTCTTTTAGGAAGATTATACCAACACATGCAATTTACAGTAGAGCACTGATAAGGGGCTGGTAAGCACCAGGAGAACGTTGGGGATAAGGGAGAAAGGGAAACAGGTTGAGGGCAGAAAGATCTTAAGCAGTATCTTGTGCTGAAGGCTGCCACATGGAACATCACTCTGATTATTTCTATAACATTTTCTTTTACTAACTGATCCAAAAGTAACTATTGGATCCTTTGTACAGCTCTAGAATAAAAGATTTGACTTAGTAAACATTATCAAACTGAGTTGGCAATGTATAATACTAGCAAACAGCCCATAACTTGGCACATAATTCAGCCAAAATCAACCTAAATTGAAGTTTAAATTGTATGGCAGTTAAAAAAATATGTATTTTACATTCTTTTTTCCTCTTTGTTTTAATTGTGATCAGAAGTGTATGCACCCATTAGAAGAGAAAGGCTAGGATTAGCGATTTTGGCTTTCACTAAACCCAGAAGTGACTAGATGTCATTACAGACCCTGTTTTCATTCCAAGATATGTAGATCCCATTGCTGTAGATAACCATTGTAACTTTTAACTGCTCAGCCTTCAAATCTTTTAAATATGAGGCTGTCAGGTCTGATTCTGCGATCAGATCCTGGCTTTGATCAAGGCAGACTTGAACCATTGTGATCACTACCCAGAAGACATACTTATTTTGCATAGAGTATTTTTCTTCTAGAATCCGTATCAGATATTTTGCCTGTGTTTCCATCAACTTTGTGGACATTTTGGACAAACTATTTTATGTTTCTTAGCCTTTATCTCTGGCAGAATTTTTAATGTGGAAAAAGCAAGCAATTAAGTCTACTTGGTCTTTGGATGTTTTGTCATAGAGCTGTTGAGCTTGGGATACATTTCTAATTGCCTGCCTAGGCCATTCACCTAAATTATGTCAGAGCTGATTTAATTATCCCTAAAAGCTTCCCTCAAGATGAAATTCCAACATAGCCTTAAATATCTCTCAGTATAAAGCATGCCTAGAGTTTTTTGGTGTCCTTAAAATAACAAAACTACGTTACAAGAATGAGTTACACTACAGAGAGGGTTCTCATTCTTTTTTCATACCAGGAAGGCAACGAGTACCACAGTCCTATGAAGTTTTCTTCCATGTTATCCATTCCCTTTAATGGTACAGGCTATTCCCCAGCCCAGCTTTCATAGTAAGCATCCTTATTGCTGAAAACTCCTGCATATTAGCATGCAATTACCTGACTCATTATTGTTTTCTAAAGAATCAAGCTGAAAATGATTTTTGCTCCCTGAAGTCCCTTCTAAGTATTTGTGAAAAATTAAAAAACATATATTTTGGTGCAAAATGTGTTCAGCCTGGAGATGCATTAAACAGAGCCATACCACAGTTGCCGCTGTATAAGGTATAATACATATAGAATGCATCACAGTCTCTTATGCCACTTAAAATGATATATTTTCCCCAGGGAACTTCAACTAATATGCAGAATATGAACTTCAAGTAACCAAACTCTCTCTCCCACAATGCATTTTTATGGTTATTGATGTATGGTAGCACCAAAAGTGGTATCTATTTAGACATAGATACAGATAGAGATTTATAGATATATTTCTCTTTAAGGATGTTTTTCTACAGAATCAGCATTTTTCCAGATCAAAATATTTATGTGCAGACATTTGTCAAAGATATTAATCTTTGGAAAACAGTCCCAATGGAAATTTTTCAAAGAGCTGAATTTTGAATCCAAATACCTGCCTTTAGCCACCTTCACACTGTACTAAAGGTTTGCTCACGGCCTCCATTCTGTGATGCTCACTGCATGAGGCAAAGTTAGGGTTAAGTGAAGCTTCTTATATGTGATGCAAGATGGCCTTAAAACTAACACACAAATATGTTCCTGGAGAAGAAGGAAACTATGGATCAGAGCACTCTGTTATCAGCTTTATTATCCATATCCTTAATGTGCCTGCCATACACACTTTTACTACCTGCTCAGAATTTGCTAAAAATAAAGGTGAAGTTTGATATTGTTTATACCTTTTAAGATATGCAGTATGTAGAACATTGCAAAAATGTTAAGAATGTTGTACCAGGGTTCTGTGAATAGCAGAGGACAATGCCCCTTTCTTGTCTCCCAGATAAGTTATCAACTTGACATTTGTTTCTAAATGTCAGCAAGACCAGAATGGGTGAGATGAGTCACTGAACTTTTTTTTGCGGTTGGGTAGGGAGCAAGGATGGCCAATTTAAAATAAGAGTACGGAAAGGAGAGAAAATATCTGTAGTCAGAAGGAGAGGAGAGGCTAATTTTTCCTGCTGTTGTCTGTCCATGTCAGGTTATAGACACAAAGCAGCAAACAGTTCACTCTTAACTAGCCAAATCAGAAGCTGAATGGATGTTTGTAATGTGACAACTGGTTTATAGAGGAAAAACTGGGAATGATGCTCAAGACCTGGGGGTGGTTTGGCAGGATGTAAGAGAAGGGCCTGTGGCGAAAACTCACAGAGGAGTCCTTCACTGGACACTACCTGGAGACATGCAGAAAATGCAGAATACAGGGCATGTGGTTTGCATCTGAGGGGAGTGGAAATGGTGGCAGAGGATGTGATAAGGCTCCAGATCTATGCTGTAAAGGCAAGAGCAAGCTGCAGTCAAAGACTGCTGCCTGAAATGCTTTTGAGCCAGCTCTTGCAGAGCAGGGTCAGCAACCAGGACAACCACTGTGGTTCTGAGAAGCTATAGAAACTTCTAGAAAGGATCTTTAAGGAGTATGTTTATGCAGAATCCCTGGCAGAAGACTTCAGTTTGTTAACGAATTTAAGGAAAGCACATAAATTTGGATAATTTCATCCCTCAGGACCTTTTTAATCTGAGGCTTCTCACACTGAGGCACCCTTGGCAAGCCCAGAGCTTTAGGAGCCGCTGCAGGAGCTGACACTGCCAGAGTCTTGGCTTTGGTAGGGGTGTCCTTGCTGGCAAACACCAACCGGGGCTCCTTCTAGATGGTAAGAAGAGATGCTCTGCGGTCTTGGATGGTTCCAGGCAGTCTCCTCCTCCACCCATTTTATTTTTATAAAATTCATTTGCCTTCTATACAAACACAGCCTACTTCTAGCTTAGCCCTGCTTTTGCAGGTTTCTAAAAATGGTTTTAAGTGGAGATCTTACTGAATTGTACTTGAGAGAGTCGTTCCAGGACTCTTCTAGAAATCCTGGCAATAGCTCCACAATGACTTTCCTTGACCGTTTATCTTTTAATCTCCTTAGTCTATCCACTTCTTCTATCTCCACTCCATTTTTCACCTTTTTGGTCTCTCCTTTACCATCGCCATGTCTTGCTTTGCTCACCAGAGTGTTCAAAAGAACAACATTGACCATCGACTTCTTATCCTCCCATGGGGAAACAGAGGACTTGAAGAGAGAGACCGTACTGGTCTATCTTTTATTTTCTTTTTTTGCTTTGTTTTTCATTCCCCCCCTTATCATTCACTCCTATTCCTTTTCTCCTTCTCTTCTCCAGTCCTGTTCACCCTGTTCTTTTTCTTACTCCCTGTTTTCTGTTTGTGTGACAGATTCCCTGACAGAGTAACTTGCCGCAGCTCAGTTGAAATCAGGAGAATTTAGTTTTCTATTATCACTACAGCTTTGCACCACACAAGTTAATGTAGCATTGTGGTTGTGATGATATTGCCAAGCTTGAAAATGGCATTTCCATTCGAAATCACAGACATTTATAACTTTCTCAAAAAAATATTACCTTTGGGGCTCAAATTTTTCATGCTTGGTCTCAGTCCAAGACTGAATTGGCTTTAGAAACTTTCATAAAAATCAGTCCAGCTGTTTCTATTTTTTTTTCAAAGTTATCCAATCAGGAGGAGGGAAAAAGTGATTTTCACCACTTAAGGTACTTTTCATTTGCTTTTCATCCCCAGTAACTCAAACCAACTTTATTTTGAAACATCACCCTTGAAAGTGAATGTACTCCTGAATGATGCATTGCCTTGTTTGAAGAAATTTGGTTTGGAAATTACATAGTTATAAACATTAGAACATGGTGTGCTGAGCACGCACAAAACATTACTTCCCTTCTTTGATTTAGACCTCTACCCAGCAGTGATTAGTGTTCCCAGACATGAATATTTGTTTGTGCACTCATGAAAATTAGAGATGTAAAAGATCTGTTGCGTCATCTAGTTCATCTTACCTCCAAAGGCTTGATACCTGCACTCTCTATTTGTACATGTGACTGGAGCTGAGAGTCACAGAAAGGTCCTTTCTTGAAACTTCTCTGCAGAGCTTTAGTGGAACAGGGACAGTAATTTTAACTCTGAAGCACATCTCTTTGTTTGTACCCTGGCTTTGCCATCTAAAACATTTCCTAGAACGTCCTGATACGAATTTCAAGAAACAGTAAAATGTGTACTCAGCAGGTTGGACGACTGCCTAGTTTAGCCTCAGGCAACGGGGCTTCCTTCACCTGCTCTGTAATTTTGAACAACCTGAAGATCTCATTGTCCGGAAGCTTCCCTTGCTACGCCTCTTGCATTGTCAAGATCTTCAGGCTATGCCAATAGTCCAGTCATGACCAGTTATGTCACCATAAACAGTACCCCTCCCTCTTTATTATTTGTTCCTTATTATGATACATATAGTCTATTACTTCATTGGTAATTCACTTTTGTTTAGACAATCTAGTCCTGCCTAGGTTCCTTCATCTTTCTCCGTAAGCCACTTCATCTAGTCATTCAGTTACCTAACATGACCCTTAGCTCTCATTGCTCTTATTGCTCTCATATTATCTAAGCATAAATGGTTTCTGTTGCTTTTATTTGCACTCCCTCGTATTTGTCAATAAGGGTTTTTTTAATAGCGGTGCCTGGAATGGAAAACAGTTCTCATCAGTACCTAACAGCATCCCATGGCAGGTCTACTCTAGGAAAACATTTCAGTTGATTAGCGAACAGTAGGTATTTTTGCTGTAAAAAACATAAAATTGGTTCATATTTTATCTTTGTTCTTAACTAAAAAGGTGGAATATTTCTGTGGCATTAAAAAAAAAAAAAGGAAAAATAAGACAAACAAGAAATAATCCACAAAAAAGTTTAACATCACAGAAAAATATTTTGAACTGGGACATCTCAGATTGTCAGCTATGTTTTTAGGGCAGACTAGCTAATACACTTATATAACAGAATTTTAAACCTAGATTTGTACCTTTGCAGGAAAAAAAGGAGGATGTTTACAATTGTGTTGGCATACCACAGTTAGTCCATCATTCCTTGGAAGAATTACTGTGACCAAAGGACATATTTGAAGGAAAATACCAAAAGAGACAAAATATTTCTTCTTAACTCCCTGACATGTTATTTCTGGAAGAGCTTACGCAATTTAAAAAATAACAAAGTTTTTCAAAGTGACTGTTCATTTTAGGGGCCTCCGTTTTCTGAGACAGTGAGCTGGAACCTAATTTTCAGAAAGAACTAAGTAGTGCAAGCTTGAAAGGTGGACTTTTTTAATTGTCTCAAATTGGAGATTGCAAAAGGGGATACCCAGAAATCAACGTTTCTTTTTGAAAACATGCCCTAAATTGTATCACTGGGACACAGGCAGTAGCATAGCAGGTACAATGCAGCATAAACAGTACCCTCATATTTCTCTTTGCCTATTTGCAAAATACCACACCTGTTAAAAAAAATTTCATATGTTTGAATGGAAGTAAATGGCTACAGCTGGCAGATTGGAAGTTGTTATTTTTCTCTAGTTTATGTATGTAAAACCTAATAAACTGTTCAACATACCATCGCTTACGTGACCTCTGTGTACAGAAACCAGTTTTCACATTTCTTAGTTTCTTCCAAAAATGAACCGAAAGTGGAAATTTCCTTCTCAAGAGAATTTTAAATAATCTCAAAACCAGGACATGCTACTGAAAGTGTAAGTTGTCAGAATATGGAATTTTTGCAATGAGGTGGTTTCTAAAATGTTATGTGACAGTGTCCCTTTAATCCTATTACATCTTGTTCTCTCTTTGTTGGCTAATTAGAATGATTGGCCCTTTCCATTTTCATAAAATCCCTTTATATATTTAAAGTGCATTTTCTTTCCTTCCCGTGATCTCACCGTAATCATCTTGACTCATCGGTAAATATATAAAGCTGTTAGAAACTCACTCAGACACATACACGGTGTGTACATCCTCTTAATCTGTGTGTACATAAGCAGGAATACACTAATGCACCAAAGTGGGTGAAAATTTTCTTCAAAGCGCTTTTTGCATGACAAATGAGTTGCCATGAAACAATGTCTCAAGTTCTTCAAAATGTTAGAATGTGATTTGAAAAAAGCAGACACACCTAAAATGTTCTCTTTTTTTAAAGGTGTGAATTTTATTTGTAGCCTTTCTGTTGTGATATCGTGAAAGTGTACCAGCTGAGACCTACTGCAAAGATACGATTTTCATGCTGGCTCTCTTTCTGGACAAAATAACAGGTTGGAGTGGGGGCTTTTAAAATTGCTTCACTCTTGGCCAAAATCAGTGATACTGCAGTCAGCAGTGGTAGCAAGGTGGGATGGATGCTGTCTGCTTTCACAAATCTCACCTTTACATTCTGCCTCAAAAGGAAGATATTAGCCTTTTGTGGGGCTGACTGGTACATTTAACAAGAAATATTAGCTGTTAATGCTCCAGAATGGTGCTTTGGTAGGCCGGGCACACCAAGATAAGAAATCTCCTTTACTGTGCTTATGTCATGACAACCTTTCACCAGAATGAAGCACGTAGCACAATTGCAGAAGGTAAGCTGACCCACGGTAAAAAAGTTTAAATGGAGGATTTTTTTCTTTCCACCCATATGCTTCAACTTCTCAAAAGGCCTGTTCGTAGATACTAATTCCCAGAGATCCTCTCAAGAGAAATGGGCTTAAAATGATTGCATGTGTATTTCATGCAAATGATTGCAACTGTGTTTTACAGTTTTTTCTTGAAAGTTCCCTACTTCATTGTTCTCAGAGTACATCCACGTGATGTCCAGGTTCTTGACCTTCTGGTCGAAGTAATAATCGTCAGCTGGCACTAGCACAGTTATTACTCTTACACATATTTATATCACAGATGCTGAAGCTTCAGGATATTACTGCAGTACCAATAATAAATATTAATATTTCTATAGCAACCAATTGCTCTTAATTACCTTCACCACAGGAGCCAGGTGAAAGAGAAGCCAAGCTCTGAAGAAGAGAGACCTTATTCAATGCAGTATTTCTAAAAGAGAGAAGTAATGCAGAGGGAACTGGAAATCTGCCAACAAATGGAGACACCTGAAAGAGGAAAAGATAAATATTTAGCCACTGAGATCTGTTAAAGTACAAAACATCATCTATAATTCAGATTCAAAATTACTATATTTAAATATACAGTCACAGCTGTACTACAAATAGGCCTATGCTGGCAAATTACAAGGTAAGTGTGAGACACGTACCTAAGTCTTAACTTATTTCCTCTCCCCGGAAAGTGGGGCCGTCAGTGGAACACTTTTTTGGACTGTTGCTAAATTTGTACGTTTTTCATGCTATAGTTACATCTTGATCACAACTCCAAGCCTGAACAGTAGGAAAACTGGAAAAAGAGATGACTCCAGAATGAGTTATGCGTTGGAGACCTTGATCCAAATTTTGCACAAAAGGGTTGAGCGTTGAGCATCCTGTGACTAGAAGAAAGGCCAGAGAGAGAAGCTGCCGTGGCCACCCAGCAAAGGCAGCGGGTTCACCGTACAGCACGTGTCTGCAGAGGCTTCGCCCAGGGGAGCTTCGCACCGACCCCGCCTGTAGCTTTCAAAACTACCCAGCCTGTCCATGCTAGCTTCACCGCCTGCTGCCCGAGGGTTGGGTATGGAATCCCACCCCCCGCCCCGACTTTTAAAGACCCTTGTTCTCCAACTGGATTTCAGAGTAACTGGCTGAGGGGCCAGTTACTTGTGAACAACACAGGGAAAAAAGATGGGAAGAGATGGAACTCGATTTCCCATCCTCTGGCTTCCTAACAAGACTGTTAGTGACCTGTTGCCTCGCTGTTCGTCAGGAGTTTAGACAGGGAAAAATCATCAAGGCGTGTTGTCCTCTGACAGAAAGAAAGAGTGAAGTTCAATGCCACAGGAAAGCTAGTCCATCTGCGTTGAACAAGGAAATGATCCTCTAGAGAGATGGAGAGGTCAGGAGAGGATTTAAGAGTCTTCATTCCTGTAGAGGTTCTGATCTTGTCTTGTCTTGTCTTGCCTTATCTTTTTTACACAAAGCAGAGTAAATAATTCTGCAATATTGACAAATCTGCCCTTCTTGAGAAACCATTCTTAGTCTTTCATTGTTCTGATTATTATTCTTTTCCAGCTATCACAGAGAACACCCTTCCTTTTTTTTTTTACTTCTTGGGAATGAAATAACCAGTTTCTCACGTAGGTGGTGAGAGGAACAGGGAGAAACTGATTATAATAATTTCAAACGAGTCTGCACTGCATCAGCAATTTCCTTATCCAGCAACGGTCCAGCAGTCATCACAGCCTCTGCAGTCACAGGAAACACAATTTCCAGCGTACCACTGATACAGGCAGTGTGGGATGTGTCACAGAAGAACATCTCGACTCTAGGCCATACAAGAGAGGTCTCTAGACTTGTCCTGTGAAGGTATGTACACAGAATTGAAGCCACTTCCAAAGACTTTCCAGTGCTGCAAGGCTTGGCTGTGTTTCTCAAGAGCCTGGAGGTGTTTGTGCCTGGAGCTTTGACTGTCAGCGGAGATAAAGGGCAGCTGTGGAAAAGCCTGGGGTTTTGCAGTCCATGTTTGGCCGCTGGAAAGGAAAGGGTTGATGAGAGCTGCAAAAAGCACTGGGAATGTGCTGAAAGTTCTTAGGAGGTACAGAAAAGTTCCAGTTTGTGTTCTGGAAAGGATGCAGGGTTTACGTGAAAGGAAAGGCTGCTTTTATAAGCACTGCAGTGCAGAGGGGTGGGTAAACTCAGAGCTGACTGGGAAAGAAACCTTAGTGTGGGATTTATCTGAGACTGGCAATCATATAAAGGTGAAATATCACCATAGAGAGAGCTGTTGCTTCTCTGTCATCATCTTTAAGGATCCTTCGATCATTGTGGATGGTTCTGATGACAGTCCTTGCTCAGTCTTTATCAGGTGGAAACCACCAGTGAGCATATTTGAATGTTGAATGGGGGGTAGGGGAATACGAAGGGCTCTTGTGGGGGGTTGTGAGAAAAAAACCAAATTGAACTACTGTCTCTCAGCTATCTGTCAAGATAAAGTTTCCAAAAACTACAGCTTCCTTACAGTCCTTCGGTAGGCAGTGGCTGGGGAGCTCAGCTTAAAAGCACGCTGTGGCTGTTCAGCTTGCTGGGCAGCGCAGCACTGAGGTCCTTGCCCTGGAGCCAGGCTGGTGGCTGGGTATTTTAGCCGTGCTCGCGCGAGTCCCTGCATCTTTTGCATTGCCGTGCTCCTCCCAGCTGGCACTTCATCAGCTCAACTCAAAAGGTTTGTTTGATTATCACCAAGTGTTTGGTTATTAAAAACAAGCTGTCAGCCTCACAGCCTACAACTATAATGTATAATTAAATGCATCCTATCTGTTTCCAAAACAGTGTTACAATAATGTCAAGTTGTGAAAAATCTACGAAAGGCGGTGGGGAGCTGGGGGAGCCAGACGTCTAGGATGTCTCTGCAGCTCTGCTGTGTGCATCAGCTGCAGTGCTCACCCCAAGAAAAGGGGCAGTGACAGTGAGGCCAAGGTAAAAATAAAAAGCAAGTTTTGAGGTTTGTGTGGGAGCAGGGGGAGGGAAGGATGAAAGAGTGCGGATTTCTCCTTTTCCTTTTGTGGGGTGTTTTTCCTACTGACGTTAGTGGTGTCAGGACTTCATCCCTCCTCTTTGTAACAGCACTGTAAGCGTGGAAGCAGATGTCCTGGGCGAACTGGAGGACCGCATCCTTTCCTCACCACATGGCTCAGGGGGTTACGTGCCCCTCCTCACACGATGCAGTAGTCATCCTGTGGCTGGATGGTGTTCCCTTCCCCTCGATCACACAGAGCCCATCTGCAGGACCCAGGTAGAGGCCAAGTGATGCTGAGCTTCACCTGTCTGTGGATCCTCTCCTGAAGTCACGGCTGGAGCTATCGGCAGCACCTGGAAATGCACACTGGCCTCCCTGGGCTAACAAACCCTGTGCAAAACCTGGGATAAGCCAAATCTCTTCTTTGCTGCCTTTATGAGCTGGGTTTCCCTGTTTGCTGGCGTGCAGTCCACATGTACCACAGAGAAAGAAGTCACAGGAAGATACAGCAGTAAGGAAAATGCAGCAGCATCCTGACCATGTTGTAGGAAAACAGCCTTTTATCATCTCCTGAGTTGCTACCAGTTCACGCAGTAGATACTCAGCTAGGGCTGGCTCTAGTCCCTGGAAGAAGCAGTGCCTGGCTCTGTCCTCAGGCTCCCCTGTCTTCCCCTCTGCAATTACCCTGCCTTTATTCATGGTAGGTAGTTGAAGCTCACTGAATTTCACTCAGCCTTTGCCTGTTGAATCTCAGAGGAGAGGCTGGGATGTTGACACCTCTTTTTTGGAACTATCTTTCAGCCAACTTTTTGAAATGTGTCTGTTTCAGGGAATCAGTGGTCTACAGCGCCGATGAAAAGAGTCTTTGACACAAAATAAAAGCCTTCTCTGCCTCTTCTCACTCCCTCTGCCCTTCTTTCATCCTCCTGTCCAGTCCTACTACCTTTTCAAACTGGAATTCTTGTGCAGTTATGGTGGCTGCCATCGAAGCAGTTGAAGGGCTGGGTGCAAAAACATATAAGGCAAACAAAGCTTCTTTCCCAGTTGCTTTTGGCTACAGTCACTGAGTGAGGTTTTCCATCTGGGACCTTTGCGTACTGGATTATGCAGCTGGGCACTTCTGTGTAGCCTCTCACTTCTTGTGTGTGCCTCTCACTGTACCTCTTGTTTAGGTCTTTGACCTGCCACCGTGCCCCCCTGCCTGGCTCACAGAAGTGCAGAAGCCAGAAAACCTGTTCTTGAGAGTTAGCTGTGGGACTTGCACTAAAATGTGGTGATTTGAGCCTCTGTTCCCGCTAAGCTCTGGTTTGCAGCTCCAGGATGTTCAAATGTCACATCTGTACTCCCTGCTATGGGTGGTCTTTACGTTCACAAATGTTGGTTTTTTTAATTTTGTTTTTTACTGGAGGGTAGAGAGATGAGAAAGAAACACAAAGATGTGGGGATTTCCCTCCCTTAGAAAATCTGAAAATCCAGCTTTCCCTTCCCAAATGCAACAAACTCCCCCCTTCCCTGCCGCAGAGTAACAATCCTGACTTTCAGCCACTCACAAGCAGGACTCTGATCAGAGAGCAGCAGTACTTATCTTGCGGGGCTAAGAGGTACTGAAGTGACATGACAGCTTTGCAGTGGCTTTCCGAGGAGGGATACGTTCCCTTACAGAGGAGATAACGACACCATAACTGATGTTAGAAAATATTGCATGGAGGCTTTCATTCCTTGTTGTGTGCTTGCATTGTTCATGGGAGAAAAACCACAAATCCATACAGGACTTCCAAAAAGGAGGATTACAAAGCACCAGTGAGTTGTGTGGCAGTCTCTTTTTTATGTGTGATACAGTTAAATGCTTATTTACAGCTTTTTTTTTTTTACTGTCATTGTTTTGGACTCCCTCCTCCCTATCTAATATATTATTATTTCATTATACAGTTTGTTAAGCATTGACAGCCTTTGAGTTTTATTGCACTTCTGTATCTTTGCCTCTCCTGGGCACCCTAACTGCATTAGGTGCTTTGAACAAATATGTTCTTGGTGCATAGCAGAGGAGTGACATCTCTGGATATTTATGAAGTCTCATTGTATAAGTGATTTGGAAGCAGCACATGGCTTTAGAAATTATGTCCCAGACTTGCTTTTCAGGACTGCATGTCAAATGTGGGTAAATAGCTACTGCATGTAAGAGAAAGCAATATAAAAAAGAGAAAGAACCCTCTCAGTTTGCCATTTAGTGTAGCCTTTTGGGTTTTATAAAGTGTCTACTACATCAGGAACCACCTGAAACAATTTTACAGATCTTTTCAGCCCAGCCTCCCATCTCCCCTCCCTGTCTCACCTTCAAATTTTCTTCTATGATGAATGGAACAATTCTTTTTTTTTTTGCTTGTCTCCCTCTCACCAATTACCAGTGCAAGGCCATGACAAGAGGAGAATTATTCCTGGTCAGCAAGAAGATCTCCTTACTCTGATGAGCTAAGGTCACAAGCAGTTTAGCTGAAGAGGGTGCAGAACCTTTTTCAGCACTGCTAGAAAAAGCATGTGGGCAAGGAGTTGATTGAACATAATGTCAATGGGGTTTTCTTTGCCAGCTCTGCAACCTGTTTTGCCTTGTCTTGCAGAGTTTTTTAATTTCCTTCCAAAATGCAACAGCTTCAGAACCCCCTAAGGATCCTAAGGGGGTCCATCCAATTGAAAGTCAGTGGAGCTGAGGCTCCTGAGTGCCTGTGGTACTTCTGGAAGGTTTGCCCAGCAGAAGCTGAGAAAACCCAGAGGAAACTTGGTTTTGCTGAAATTGGTTCTTCCTGAGGCAGTGGGCTCTCACCCCGAGTAACTGGCCTAGTTTTCAACAGCTAGTAAGTCAATAGGGAGGTGCTCAACATCTTCTCAAACTCAGGATGCTTGGAGTTCAATTCAAGCCCTAAACATAGGCTTCTGGTGCTGTTACTGTGCTTGCAGCCGTGCAAGAGGTCTGCTCAGAGCTGACAGGTATGGCAAAGAAGGTCCAGGAGAACCGTGTCCTTCTGGAAGGACAACTGGAAGTCTTGTAGAGTAGCTTACAGTAGTCAAAATAATGTTATATATGTGATATACAACAATAATGTTGTACATGTATATGTTGACCTTCCTTAAGTGTAAATGGGCTCAGCCACTGGAAGTCAGGAGCAAGCAGACTGTCTTATGCACCAATTTGTTTTCACGTCCAGTTAACAGGCTTATTTTGAACAGCACTGGATTTGTGCAGGTGAATGAACAAAGATGTTGTTCACTAGAGTCACAGGTCAAAGGCTAACACAGGTTGAGCAGAATCTCTGGGTGTAGTCCAACCACTGTTTCAGAGCAGGGCCAACTTCAAAATTAGATCAGATTGCAGATTGTTTATCAGAGTTTTGTGTATCTCAAGAGGTAGAAACAGGGAGCCATCCAGACTGGAAGGGACCTTTTGGAGACGACCTAGTCCAACCTCCCCCTCAGACACCACCAATTAGGACAGGTTGCTCAGAGCCTTGCCCAGTGAAGTTTTGAATTTTTCCTGTATGTCAGTATCTCTTGCACTGGGGAATTCAAAACTCAACACAACACTCCACATGCAGTCTTAGAAGTGCCAGGCAGAGGGGAAGAATCACTTCCCTTGACCTGCTGGCTACCCTCTTACCAATACAGCCCAGTACATGGTTGGCCTTCTTTGCTACAAGGACACGCTGCTGAGTCACATTCAGTTCTTGTTGACCAAGACCTCTTGGCCTTTTTGTGCAAAGCTCCTTTCCAGCCAGTCAGTCCGTGGCCTCCACTGTTGCATGGGATTATTCCATCCCTGGTAAGGGACATGACACTTGCCTCTCTAGAACTTCATGGTCCTGTCAGCCCATTTTTACAGCCTGTCTCGTCCCTCTGAATAGCAGTCACACCCTCCAGCACAGCAGCTGCTCCCCTTGGTTTGGTATCATCTGCAACTTTGCGAGGAGTGAGCTCTATCTCATCACCCTGGTTGCTAACAATCGTGATAAATTATCTTGGCCCAGTATTAGTTCCTGAAGGATGCCACTAGTAAGAGTCTGCCAGCTGGCCTTGTTATTGATTGCCACTGTCTGAGCCCAGCCAATTTTCCGCCCTCTCACCAGCCATTTCCCAGTCTGTAGCTCTCCAGTTTGGTTATGGAGAGTCCATAGCCTCTCTGGGCCCCTGTTTCAGTGCTTAACCACACTCACAGTGAAGATTTTTTCCTTATATTCAGTCAGGTTTACTTTTGCTGAGACTTTTGATCATTGATTCTTTTATTTTTGCTGTGCACCTCAGAGATGGGCTCCATCTTCCCCATAAATCCACTTTCAGTTGTAGCAGACAGAAATTGAATCCCTTTCCACCGTCTCTTCTCCAGGCTGAAGAAACCCAGCTACATTCATCTCTCCTCATACGCCGTGTTCTCCAGCCATCTAGCCATCTTCATAACACCCTGCTAAACTCGCTCTAGTTTTCACTTTCTCTTTTGCAACAGGGGATCCAGAACTGGACACAGCGCTCTAGATGCAGACTCAGGGCTGCCAAGTAGAAGGGATGTGAATGCTCCCCTCAACCTCCTGGCCATGCCCAAAGTAGTCTCTACCTTCAAAGCAGAAGAGGCAATGAGAAGGCTCTGCGGGAGACGGGGACTGTGATACGTTCTGGGGTCCCAGTCTTCCCGTCTCTGATGTGTACCACAGCCTTCATTTGGACAATGTGGGTGCATTTCATTCCTACAGAAACCAGGACACAGAGGTCAGACGGTGTGTATGCCCCCGATCTTGCTCCTGTGTGGTGTCTGGAGCCGTCTGGGGCTAGAAACTCAACAAAAGCTCCTGGGTCCTTGCAAGCTATGCTATAGTCTAGAATACTGCTCACATGGAAGCTGGCAATCCCTACCCTGTAAAAGTAGATAGGGGTATGGCTGAGGAGACAGGGGGCTGGGGAGTCTTGTTTTGACATGCAGAGCCCATGCTTGTGGGAGTTCTACGGTAGCTGTAAATTCGAATCGGCTGTGTATGACAAATCTTATCTGTATATTGTGGTTTTGCTTGTGCAACAGAACAGCCCCAGCGGGGCCCAGATTAGATTTGTATGGGAAGCATAGTCAAAACTAGGCATTTTTCCTTTGGGAAAATGTGCATGCTTCAAGCAGACATCTGTGGGAAAGATAAATAAGAAGCATTGTGATCCACTGGGTGCAAGGATAAGAGCTAATTAATTGCGCTGGGTTTGGCTGGGATAGAGTTAATTTCCTAGTAGCTTGTGTGGTGCTATGTTCTGGATTTGTGATGAAAACAGGATGGATAACACACCGATGTTTTAGCTATTGCTGAACGGTGCTTACAGGTAGCGTTAAGGCTTTTTCTGCTTCGCAGGCTGCCCTGCCAGTGAGTAGGCTGGGGGGGGCCCAAGAAGCTGGGAGGGGACACAGCCGGGACAGCTGACCCCAACTGACCCAAGGGAGATGGGATGCCATATGATGTCATGCTCAGCAATAAAAGCTGGGGGAAGAAGAAGGAAGGGGGGGGACACGTTCAGAGTGATGGCGTTTGTCTTCCCAAGTAACCCTTACGCACGATGAAGCCCTGCTTTCCTGGAAAAAGCTAAACACCTGTCTGCCGATGGGAAGTAGTGAATGAATCCCTTATTGCACTTTGCTTGCACACG
Source organism: Sagittarius serpentarius (assembly GCA_034782735.1). NCBI lineage: Eukaryota > Metazoa > Chordata > Aves > Accipitriformes > Sagittariidae > Sagittarius > Sagittarius serpentarius. The sequence goes on from JAVKLA010000024.1 coordinate 25,550,648, forward strand.
CAGCTTTTGCTTTACTTATTACACTGTCTTTATGTCAACCCACGAGTTTTCACACTCTTATCCTTTTGATTCTCTTCCCCATCCCACCGCGGGGAGTGAGCGAGCAGCTGTGTGGGGCTTCACTGCCTACCAGGGTTAAACCAACATTAATATTTGTGCTCAGTTCCGTGGACAGCACATTAAAGACTGGTGCGAGCTATCTAGTCTTTTTTTGCCTGAATTAAGTAGCTTGGACTTTACTGAGATTTTCAGTCTGTGGGAGAACTTTAGGAGCACTTCCCTTTTAAAAGGACTAAGTCAATAGCTGTAAAAGGAGGGCTGCCACTGAGCTTGCATATTGCTGGAGCAAGGCAAGAAGAGTTCTAGCAATAAACATCAGCCCTGGAATGGTAATATTTGTTCAGCAATTTATTGGGTAGTCATTCCAATCTACTGGTCGTGGCTGCTTTATCACTTTTAGATTGGTATTCATGCATGTTTTAAAAACAGAATGAAGATGAGGGTTTTTCTCTTTGTGTTCGGGCTTTTTTTTTAGCTTGCTTCCTTTTTTTTTCCTTATGTATTCTATGTAATCTCACACTGATACCTTAATAAAATATTCTTACCTCTCATATAGAAGATTTATCGTTGTTTTTAATTAAGAAATCATCAGCCCGTATTTGACAGGCCATTTTCAGCCTCATTACAAATGTGTTCTCGATTAAATTTCAGGTCTATTCAATATCGTGTAAATCAGAGAAGACTGTTTTCTCTTTTCTACTATTCTATAGTAAACATGACAGATATGATGCCTGCCAATAGCAAGTGCTTAGCATAAAGTACAATACTGTAAATGGGGAACTGAAAACTGTGTAAGCTTGCCTCCTCAGAGTGGAGCTGAACTCAGTAGCTTCCCCAACTGGAGAACAGTTAGGAAAGTGTTGACTGACCCGTTAAGAAGATTTCTTCTTACACAGAAAGAAAAAAAAAAGAAGGTTGGAGGTCCTTAATCTGTGGCCTTCTCGGGAACGGGGTTTCAGAGTTGGAAAGAAGGAGGAAGAAAAAAAAAAGTAATAGAAATTAAAGGTGAGCAGAGGAACTCAGTATTGCATGCTATGTGATGGCAGTGTCAGCGTAGAAGCAAAGTATATTAAAAAGGTGTATGTGTGTGTGTTAGAGAGACAAAAGGAGTATCTGGAGAGGATAACAAGCGCTCAGAGCTTTGCATGTCAACAAAACTGAAATGATGAATCTAGAAAGTAAAAAGGAAAATCAAGACCTGATGGCAGGAAGGATAAAACTCACTAATGGACCTCACAGAAACTGCCTAACCCCACTGCCAAACAGGGCTTAAAAGGAAAAAAAGCGACCAGGCTGTTTCCTTCTATTTTGGAAGATGTTAGGCATCTTCTCTCCGGTAAGCTGGGTGTACCTGAATTGTCTGACATTCTCACGTGTAATGTTTATAGCTGGTTATGTCCCACACAACCTTTTTATGCTGGCATCTCCTCTTTCTCCTTTCTTAATAAACCAAATTTCAGTTAGACTGGCTGGGCAACACGGGGTTTGTCTTAAGGCTGTTGAAAGATGCCCTGCACTTTGGTTGGCACTAGAGAGGCACTCATTGCTGGGTCTTCTCCCATGTCATTAACTGGCTGATGATATCCAGGAAAGTGCCTAAAAGCCAAGGACAAGTACGGAGTAGAAGTTTCCAGGTGACAGTAACTACCATAAATATCTGTTCTTCACACTGTATTTTAATCTGGTTTAGGCCCTATAGCAGAATTTGAGGGACTTCGGAGCCTGGCTGGTGCTCACAGTAGCAATTCTCCTGGTCTGGTCTGGAGCAACTTCCGAAGTGTTAAGCAGTATTAAGTTAAGCAGTCCTGCTTAACTGCACTCAGATGATGCTCTATGTGTTTACCACGTCCAGGCTAACATTCTCCACCCCTTTTACAGAGCTTAGTACGATTTCTAAGTGATGCATATTTTAAATAAGGGTGACCCACGCTGCATTGACAGTTTTACTGATGCCCGACAAAAAGGATCGTACAAGCTGAAAAACACAGAATTGATTTCACATTTATTCGCAGCAGCACGACATGAAATTGCAGCAGATTGGAAACAAAAGGAAGTTCTGTGTCTAGAAGAAAGAGGCTGAAAGGATGTTTGGAAATTACGATAATGGAAAAGTTAACTGATGCCAGAAGTGGTTACACAGGAGGCTTCCGCGCAGTGTGGCTGTCTTTCCACAACTATATTCAGCAAAATTCAGCACTATCTATTGCCTGATGCCCCTAGCTGCCCCAGCAATCTTTCACACTTCTGTAAATGCTGGTTAATATAACACTTCCCTGCTCTGCTGCTTAAGGACATATATCAAAAAGATGGCTTAATTTCCAAAAGGCTGTGATGTATAATATGGAAATAGTGCCACATGTAAGCTCACTACTAATACTTTGTCCAGTGCATTTTCTTTGAACATGCTTTAATCTGTCAGCTTTTATTCCTGATTTGCACTAAAGTTACATTTTTCCTTTGATCAAAATGAAAATAAAGAGAAAGGAAAAGCACAGACTGGGGAGATAAATTAATTCATATTTTTATTGGGACACATGATCCTAAAATACATGATATTATGTACTAAGTCAGAATTTTAATACCCACTGCAAATAGGGTTAAGTGGGTAGAGTAATATTCAATTATTTCCACTCCTCTTTCTCTTGCCTCTCTGACTCATCACCCTCCTTTAATCTCCCCAGCAAGATAAAACTGAATGGCAGAGGCGAGTAAACAGTTTTCAGATGACAAAACTGAACTATGTGCATGAAAGTCTAAACAACAGAGCTGAGCAGGAATTTTGTGATCCAACATTTTCTCCTTAGAAAATGCAGATTTGAATGGGACAGACAGAAAGGCAGGGGAAACAAAAAGACATTTCCATAAGGCAAAAAATTTCTATTTAAAAAGACTTGCTCAGTAACATTCCAATGTTTCATTTTGAAACAACTTTTAATTTGCTTATTATTTTGGTTAGAAATTTAAGATGCAATAATGATAAAATACCTCTACACCATTAAATTATTATATTTTAAACACTAAATATAAGCTTGCTATATTCAAGTTTGAAATTATTCAGCATCAAAAATGACACCTTCTGATGACATCAAGAAAAGCTTTGAGCAAACAAAAATAAAAGCCCTGAATTTGTTTTATGCAGCACTTTAAATGTTGTTCAGTTTTCTTAACTTTAAGCAAACAAACAAATACCACAAAATCTTGTAAAATATCTTGTGGCACGGACAACTTTATTCTTGCCCAGCATTTCTTATCAGTGAAATTTACCAACAGAGCTTCTTGAAACAAAATAAAGTCATAGGAATTATTGGTGGATTAGACAGGATTTACTTTTCCTTACTTGCACAAATACCATGTGATCTCAATGAAAACTTTCATCTTAAGGCTTCAAACTTTGACGCTTGAAATAATCTGAATTGTGTAGACGGGGGTGACTTTCTTTTTCTTTTATTTCTACTAGAGAAATATCTGCCTATGGAAATTAGATATAACGGCAGGCAGTAGACCCTGACTGGCTGCAGTCAGAAACGCGAGTTCTTTGAGGAGGAGTAGTGGGTCACTTTTATCTCAGTCTTTTGTTTTCCGTTAGGTCTTGAAACCCTGCTATAATTTTGGGGGTCCTGTGCAGACTCCGTAGCACAGAATGGGCATCGCTGCTAGCCTGAGCGCTGAGGACTTACTTGGCTTGCAACCACCAGCTGCTGCACAGCTGGCCGGGCTGCTCCTCCCCCAGCACCTTCCTTAGCTTAGGGGGCATTTGGGAGCATAAAGGGTGATGGTAAGAAAGAAGACAGGGAGAACACAATTTCCTATCTGAAGCTGTCTGAGGTTAGTATAATGAGATGAATCTCAACTAAGCCTGAGGCTGATTTATACTAATGTGATGCTAACCTGATATGCGTCCTCAGTCAGGGTGTGCGAAGATGGTAGTAAGCAGATCCCAAAATGTAAACTCCAGTCTGTAGTACTGTAGCGGATAAAATAAATCATCACATTAGGCTCCCACACAAAGCACTCTCTTTTAGGCCAGGTAGATTGAATTGAATTAAACTGAGCTAAACCGTATTTTGAAAATAATTCATGCTTTCATGCACTGTGATTTGCCTCTTAAAGGAAAAAGATCTTAATCTGTATTTTGAGAACAGTGTGGGCTTTGCTGAGCTAATTCTGTGCACAGACTGCACTGTGTATTTTCACAAACCATTAATGGGAATTCAGAGGCCTCAGTGCTTTCTGTATTGAATCTCCATCTGATATTAGCACTCGGACAAGAGCTGTTGAACTCTCCCAGCAGCAAGGAGGGCCTTGGTCTCAAGGAGACCTGCACGGACAGAATCCTTAATAGTAATATCTTTAACCTTAGGGTACCAGAGATGGATCTAATAGCACTGGTGTTCATGCTAGGCTCAGACTGTAAATCATCCTTTTCAGTTGATATACAAGGCCAGATTCTTTAGTGTCCTCTGGCTGCTTTGAGCTGTTCCTGTGAGGCAACAAGCCCTAAGCTGAACTTGACTGGCTGGTTAAACCAAGTTTAGAGCTGTTTTTCACTGCCAGAAAGACACAGTTAATCTGAACCACGATTTACAAATACTGAGAGAAGAGTGTCACAACATTATCAGCCTTTAATGATGATGGAACCAGTAAGCTCTCCTAAGCATGTTTCTAAGGGGCACATATAGGAATAAAGAGGTTCAGGTCCAGTGGTCACCCCTCCATGGACTGGGGATCTTGCGTACATAAAATATCTGATAAGGAGATGGTGCCCTGATATTCTACTTTACTACATAATCGCTAAAACCTGGAGTTGGTGGGTGGGGGCAGAACGTTTAGCTCTTCCTCATCTTCATGGTATATTCCAAGCGAATCAGCTCTGCATTTTCAGAGGTATCCTGCATGTTAAAACACTTCTAACCAAGGTCCCAAACTAATAGCAGCTCTCAAAGATATTTTTCCTGGATGAGTAACTGAATCTTTTCCAAAAAATCGGCAATGCTAGAGATTGTTCATAGGGCCGGGTTATACCTGTCTAAGTCCCTTTTACTCCGATACAGAATGCACTTATCTTGTCCTTCTGTTTACCTCTTTCTTTCAGAAAGGACATGTTCCCAATGTTGCTTTAGATTCTATTTTAAACTGTAGATGAGGTCATAATGTTAGGCCGTAATTCCTGGTATTGCTTTTTAGCCGAGCACTTCCCTCTCTCCCAAGTGACAGACTTGCAGGACTGCTCGGCTTTTGCCTGCTATGACACACCTTGAATTCTGGGGGAAATCTGCAGGACAAGAATACACGTGAGAGACTGGCACTTTAATCAGCCAGCTGAGCCAGACTCCGTTGTGCCTGGCGTTTCCTAAGGCAGTCAAAAGGACTGGTTGCACCTTTCTCCCCTTACCCCTGGAACAAAGATTACACCATCCTGTGCTTTAACAGCCTTGGGGAGCTTTGGTAGTCTATTGCAAATGAAAGAAAAGTTCAACAAGTTAAAAGCATGCAGAATGCAACATGCATTGCCTCCATTACATGGCCTCAGAGGTGGCAGAAGAAGATGATGAAGGCTGGTCTCTACTAGGTGGTTCTTCCATGTATAAGGAATCTCTTGTCAGGGAGACCCATCAGCCTTTGAGATCTGGAATGCTACAAAATCCTTCAGAGATATCCTTGCTGTTAGCATTGCCTGCTAAAACCCTGTATACAAACACTGTTCTTGCATTCGTTCTCCAGGTGCAGAGCTTCAAGCATACACTCCATCCCTTTGATTTCAAGGCAATGAAAATGGTCAAGAGGCACGGCGGAATGTCCTGCTCCTCTGAGCACAAAAGCAAATCAATAAATGCACCCTGAGACAGAGGTGTCTTCTCAGCACGTCACAAGTAAGTTTTCTGCTTCATTTGTAAGGTCTGCCTGTGAGTTTTGAGATGCACTCTCTGGTATTTGTATAATGGCTCAATTATCTTCTTTGTCTGAATGCATTTCCAAGAAGGGATTTACATGCGCTTAAAAACAGTATTATAGTTCTCTGCCTCCCAAATAAGCCATTAACTTGTGTTGCCAACAGGACTCTGGGGGAAGGGGGCAGAGGGAATAGCATTACAGTTAAAGCAAGCATTGTAAAATACCCATACTTGCAACTCACCTCTACCTTGACAATGTCTGCAGCACGAATGACCTGGTGGATATTTTCTTCTGCAGCATTTGCTTCAGTCCATGCAGCTGATGATGCAAGGCCTTGTTAGGAACATGGCATGTAATGCTCTCACAGGTGTTGCTAGTTTCCCTTTGCAAGGCAGGGCCAGCAGGCATCCCTCATTGCATCTTATGGGCAGAAAAGGCTCCCAGGAACTGAGGGCCAATTACCAAATCCGGTATAGCCATGTTTGTCTTGGAGAAACAGGCAGAGGGGGGAGAGAAAGAAGCTAGCAAGCTTTCCCAGCTGAAAACTTTGATGAATTTTGAATGTTGCTGCGCAAAGGAGAAAGCAATGTGATACAGCTCGTATTTGGAAAGGAGGCTTCAATGCCGTGCGTTTAATGCAGCATCCCCTTTTATCACAGAGCCACCTGAATGTTCTCTCTCTCATGTGGAAGTATTTTTGCCTTCAAGTTTCCATCTTTTTGCACCATTGATACTCCTTCAAAATACTTTTTTTCTCAAAGAACCCACAGTTCTCAAAAGACTTCCCTGGCAGGTTAGCAGCTCTGAGAGATCAGCGTGGAATGAGAGTTGAGGGACTGTGATAGCTGAGCAGGAAGGGTTCTTAGTCATGAAAACGTACGGATGTGAGAGTGGGTAGATGTTATTTTGCCAGTGGCTGGAGAACACAAATGCAAAACAACTATCCAGCTTGTCAGAATCACCATGCGTGAATATGCATGAGTGGATATTCATTATAAAAATACTGCTATGCTTAGAGTTCCTGATCCCAGTAGGAAGGCTTCAGAAAACGTTATGTTTTGAAGTAATGCTGATGCTATTTGTTATTCTGTAACCCACTGCTCTATCGAGCATAGCTAGCAGATCTTTTGGAGGGTCCTGTGCATGTAGGAGGTGAAGGTGCGAACTGGTGTATGGTGCTGTCTGTTAAACAGGTCTTGGAATTCACACTGTCACTCAATGGTGCCGGGGAATGCACTCTGACTTTCCTGGGGACACGACTGCAGATGTCACCCTGCTCACAAGAACAATTTCAAGGAGGACTGATGGCAAATGTTCTACCAGGATTTTTTTCTTTTGAAAATGCTGATGGATCAAAAGCTAAAAGTTTCAGAGACTGGGTCAATTTTAAATATGTGTGAAGTGTTCCCCTGGCCCTTTCCAGAGGGAAGATTAAAATTTTCCATTTGATATAATTTTTTCTTTTGTGTTTTAGTGCCCTATTACAAAAGCCAAGACTAGAGTGCCATGGTTTAATTTTCACTGGTACTTTGCTTGCTGTGAAGTAAAACCAATACCTTCTGTTTTGCATGAAATTTTGAAGGATAAGTCATTCAGGTTCAGTGTGGGTATTGTTTTAAAATCACAGTTTTTCCTGGGTTTCGTGCCAACAGAATGCTCTGACTTGGGAAAGGTATTCAATGCACAAGGAACAGTCCTAGTGAAAACAGTCCAACAGGGAAGTAAATGTTTGCAAGTACGCAGGCCCAACACTGGTGTCCTAATCTAAAATCTAGTATATCAGTCCTGTGTAGATCCCAGGTCTCTCAGCATCCCTCTCCATGGATATTATATGTAACTAATTAAACCGGGCAGTGATTTGCAGAGTTATCTACTGACATTCTTGGAAAAGCCGTTGCAAATGAGATGCAGGTTGATGTGACAATTTTTAATTTATCCCAGGAATTAAAACACCATTTGTGGCTGACTAGAGTCTCTGTTCTTCTCTCTGGTAAGAGTCTCCTTGAGCAGGAAGAGTGGATCTGATTCAAGCTTCCATTATGCATTGTGGGATCCTCTGCAGACTTTGCCTTCTATTCCCAGTCCTGCCAAGGATCAAGCGAAATGAATGGTCAGCAGAGCTCTGCCTACTGCTAAATCTGCTATATCCTTTCTTTCCCTTTCCTAGACTCCCTCCCACTTCACATTCTGCTCTAAAGCATGCATAACCATAGACCGTAATACCAAATGCGCCATTATTCTGTGAATGATTGAATGCTTTTTTTTTTTTTTTTGTTAACTACTGGTCATATAATATGTATGAGAGAAATAAGATACATCATGGGTAGAGGATGATGTATCATTATCTCTTCCCCTGAATTACCTAAAGCACATCTATGAAAACAGAATCATTTTTTTAATAAGGATGGGATATAACAGTCTAGAACAGTTGATCTCTTTGAAATAGTCATGGCACATCCATCATGCTGGGCACCAGTCCTCAGGCATTGGCTGCTGAAGACAGATTCCCAAAGAAGGTATCATTTTGCAACGCAGCTATCCTTAAGGAGTGGTGCTTGGAAGGACAGTGGTTCCCACAGAAGTGGTTCCAGAGCTCCTGTGCAGCACACTGGCCGCCCATCTCACAGATAAAGTAAAAACACACTGCAGGAATAAGAACATAGGTTTGTGTGATGGCCACTTATGCACTTGGGGCTACTTTTGTTATTCCAGCATAGCTGTCAACTAGAGTGCAAAAAGCTTCAGGATTCAGGGCCCCTTCTGCTTAAGTGTTAGTAGGTGACCTCGTATAATAAGGCTGAGACCTCTGTGTGATATCAGAGTACAAATTCATTGCATTTACCTGTTGGCCCCATTTGATGAAGTCTTAATGGTGGTGGGTAGAGAGCAGGGATGATCTTAGGACAAGTCTCACTAGCAGTTCACTATGCCTGCTGGCAACAGGCGCATGGTGAGCTTGCACAGCCCATGTGCTGCTTGGTCCAGTCATTTTGCAGCAGGAGAAGCCCCTTGTTTGGAAGTTGAAGTTAGGAAGTGAAGGACAAGCAATGGCACTTCATGTCTGGCAAGAGCAACTATTTTATCTCTGCAGGAAGAGCCCAGGGAGAGGTGAAGAGAGCAAGACAAATCTGACGAGCAGAGGAACCGTGAGAGCAGGCAAGGAGAAGGAGAGATAGCACACAGTTAGTCTGAGAAGGAGACAAGGCGCAGATAAGGAGCTGTATCTATCTAATAGATATTCTTCCCCTAATTCTAATGGAAATTCTATCTCCCAGAGCCTGTCAGTGGAAACCTAATCCACCTCCAAGGGATACGCAGCATTGCTCAAAGCAGAAGCCAGATGACGACAAGGTCATTTTCATCAGCTATAAACGCACTGCCTGGCACTTTCCTCCCCGCCCTTGCTTCCCCTTCCTTGCACAAGCTGAGAAGGAGAGGACAAGCTGAGTGACAGGTAACATTTCTACAACACACAGCAGAATCCAGGGATGGCTTTTCTGCTGCTGAGGAGAGTTTAACTTCGCTTTTCTGAAGAGTCACTACTCTATTGTTTGGTTTGGGCTCTACAGGTGACCAGGAGTTGCACTGAACAAACAGTTGCTGGAAATGCAAAGTTTAAAGAGCTGGCAGGTCAACTATCTTTACCCGCCTTCCGACAACCCTGCCAATGGAAAGCAGAGGGAAAATTCCAACCTGGTCTCAATTCAGTGTTAACCGTACTTTGAGGGTGGACTAGATGACCTTCTGAAGTCCCTTCAAACTGAATAAAACAACCTCCTTGGATATATGTGCTGTCTCTCTCTCTATATGCACATATGCGTATAGATACACATATATCTGCAGTTCTTTGGCTATAAAGATAGACCACTCAAGCATATGAACAAACAATTTTTCTATGCCTCAACTTTCTTGCCAGAGGTCATACCCTACGAAATAGTGGTCACGTTTCCAGGCATGGCTGATCACCTCTCAGAATCAGGAAGAAATCTCTTTCTTCATTTATTTCAGCAGTTTTATAGGACTGCAGTATTTCCCAGGTTTGTTGCGAGTTTATTTCTTCTAGTCTTCCTCCACAAGGCTACAGTCTTTCCAAAAAAGTGGCCAGATGCTCAGCTGTGCTGCTAAAACAGACTCCTCTACACTAAGGAAAGACCGTGATCTTGCCAGTGAGGCCACTGTCCCTCCTGCCATGCTACCCCCACTCCCGGCTCCCCTTCTCTTCAAAAGCAGCCTGCTCGTGCTTGACATGGACTACAGATGTCAAAGACTCTGACAAATATTCAAAACTTGTGTGGTCAGAATGAGGCACATTTGGTCAAGCAGTTTTCAGTGAACGTGACATTGTACTGCAGCTCTGCGACTACACAGTCCTGCTGCACCAAGTCAGAGACTCGGACTGTCAGACACTACACTCCCGCTCACCCTGGAAATCTTTGCACTTCTTACTTTTCCAGTGCATGCCTACAACCATATATTAGTCACATATGGCCATAGATCATTAATGCATAACCTGATTACATCGGCTGCTTCCCTTTTTTAATGATCTCCAGGATCAAGCTCAGCCTGACAGATGCTGAAGTACTAACCAGAGTGTTGAAAGAGCATTTGGTCTTGGCAACCTAAGTGCTGGGGAGAAGGACAGAACATTACCCATTTTATTTAGATTGTTAATAAGAAGTCGCAGATCTGTAACCATTACATTAATGGACACATCATCTGTCTTGTTTAGGGAATCTGCTACTGAGAGTTCTTGCCAACAGCTCAGTGCAGTGAGGTGTCAATGTTTTGTAGTTTTCTGAGTTATCTTCTCAGACAACTGAGGGGGCATGAAGCCCATACTGTAGTCTGAAGAGCTGACCTACCCACTAAAGCATGACAGCCCCAGTATTGTGTGACTAATAGGTGCTTAACATGGACACAGGTGTGCCTACATTTTTGGATATAGTCTGGTAGGAGGCTAAATAAGTAAGTGTCTGAAAAATCCCTGCATCATCGCAGGCCCCCAGAGGATGATCTCACCCCTCTAAGTGCTGCCCATGTTAAGACTGGATTGGGTTTTGGCTGCATTTAATTTACAGAGGCACCCCACAGTTGGCATTTGGGGTCAGTGGTGGGTTTCAGCCAGGCATCCTCAAGACATCCCATGCTATGCCCTTCTGGCAGAGCTGTGTGCTAGGGTTGAGTGAAGAGGGCAAGGCTGTTCCTGAGGGCAGCTGTGCCACGTCTGCCCTCTTTGCTAAACAGCTGGAACTGCAGCTTCCTGGGAAACCTGCAGGTGCCAAGGGGAACGCTGAAAATTGCTGAAGCAGGGACTGAAGGGCTGGCAGCAGTGGATACCTGCCTTACCTCTGCCAAAGCCCTGCTGCCTTATTGAGCAAGAGCAGAACAGGAATAATGGAGACCAATCCTTTGCAACTCGATAATCACAGAATACTCTGATGGGCTTTTGCAGGGACTCTGAATCTCTCTGATAAGCATGCAGAAAGCTGATAGCCTGTGGTGCCTTATAATCTGTAGTATCCAGAGCACAGTTCTCTCTAAAGAAGTACGTGTGAATAGTGTGGCATCAACCTGGCCTAGCCACTCAGAACAGTGATTGCAGTAATTTACACTTACGACTCTGTGTCGGTGTTAAAAGACCGAAATCGAAAGCATCAGTACTTCTGTCTTTTACTATTCCTCTCCTCGATGGTTATTTTCATGCTCATACAAACAGTTAGCGTGGAGGTCAGAGAGATCATTTCCATACCTCATTTTTCATATAGCTTTTGCCCTGTATCAGGACTCAAGACACCCCAGTTCACACAAAACTCTCCATAAAAAATTTTGCTATTGGCCATAAACCAGAAACCCCTGCTTTCCTCCCACAGTAACTGCCCACAAAGTAATACTGAAAAATACAGTTATCACAGCGTCTTCCTCGCTGCCCCCTGCACTATCGCCCTCTGCGTCCTTTTCTAGGTCTGCCCTGCGGTGGGTCCCTGGAGAATTCAGCTGTCAGGCAGGCTAGCTTGTGACCTTCAGGACTGGGCCCACTCCTGGGATCCTTCCTCGGTGCAGCCCTGCTGCCCCGGCATGGCAGTCACATCAGGGACATACAGGAGTCGTGGGAGTCTGCTGCCTCTGGTCTTTGGAGAACCCCAGCTCCTCTGAGCTTGTGGAGAGCAAACAAACACCTCTGTGTTTTATTCTCTTAACTGTTCCTTGTAGAGGGTTCATGTGTTTGGTCGGGTGGATGTATATATAGCACTGCTAACCTCTCTGAGGTGGAATGGTAGAGCTCATGTTTTTCATTCCCTGATAAACTGTCTTGCCAGGAACATTTTCTCCAGAGAGTATCAGTGATCCTAGTGCCCTCCTGTTGCTAGCTAGCTGTGTGCCTGTAAGGCTTCTCTTGTTTTTCGGAGCTGGAATACAGCCGCTGCCCAGAGCAGGCACCACAGACCACAAAGAGTTAACACCCAGCTCAAAAGTGGAAAGAAACTTCAAAGAACCAGGAGAAACGGCAAACCACTGTAGAGGAGCATTAGTATGAGCACAGGGACTTACGGGAACACCAGTGCTGTGTTCTGCTATTGCAAACATTAGCGCTTAGGAATTCGGCGACTTCACCCTCCAACAGGTGCAGGCTGGATATGGGGTGTGTGTCCCCATGGAGGGTGGTGCTCGCCCCCGCAACAAATACCCTTCCTGAGTGCAAGCGCCCCGGTGCTGCTCTCACTCCCGTCAGCCGCCGCCAGCACAGCAGCAGGTGGGAAGCTGGGTGCTCTGCCCCAGCCCATCCGCACCTCTTTCTCTGCGTATTCCTGCTGCGTGGAAGGGGGATTCAGGGACGTATCCCGAGCTGCGCGGGGAGACATCGTTACCTCCTCAAGCTGATTTTAGGTCATACCACTACAGTGGCGGAGAAAGCTGGATGCAGAGCCAAGAACCTGCCCGCCAGTCTCCTTTGAAAGGCAGGATAGCAGGCTGGATGTCTCAGCTCTCTGCTCCACTCAGGGAAGTCTCATATTCCTCTGAGAGTGATCAGCTTAGCTAATAAGAACAGAAGCACAACTGTAATTAATAGAAATCACAGCTTAGAAAAAGATCCAAAGAGTGAGCCATGCTGATAGCTTATAACTTAGAAGACTCATCAACACTTAATTAACAGCGGAAGCATTGCAAAGTTAAGTATATTTACAGCTGCAAGAGGCAGTGCCGCCGCCAAGCTGGTCCTATCTGAATTCACTCTTACTTCTAGTGGTAGCATTGGAATATTCCATGAATTAATCCAGCCCAAAGCTTGCCCCAATCCCATATCCCGTACCTTTAATTATATTGCATAAATATACATGAAAGGTGGCATTTAAGCGGCTATGTTCTGTTGTTATGGCAACTGATATTCTAAAAAATTATTATAAAAAATAAGCAAAGGAAAGCTATATAAGAATAAATGCATCATGTTGTTATAGCAACCTTTTAATTCCAAAGAGGCTGGAATTAAACATGTGGTAAGCATTGCTGGGAGCCTGCTCCCAGGTGTGGTTGGGGTCTCTCCTTTCCAGTTGTGTGCCAGATGAAATCGTGTTATATTACATACTGTATATTACTCAAAGTTTAACTCTCTTGCACTTATAGGGTACATTTTATATAAGATAATCAGTAAACGTAAAGCAAAAATGATGGGTTTCTCTCAGTCTTGTCAATTTACGGGGTTGCTGTTCTTTAACATTTGTAATAATTTCAGACTGGGTTTTTTTCTGTATCACTCTTTTAGAAACACACTCAAATGCATGGTCTACAAGATTTGTCTTAAAAACATGAGATTCCCCTGGGAAGAAATACTTAAATACATATATATATATATCTCTTCCTCAGTCTTGTTTTAACTACTCCCAAGTGTCAATCAGTTTGTGTCACCTTTTCCCTCATTATTTTCTTCCATCTCTCCTGATTGTTTCTTTTTACCCTCCATTCTCCCGGAGCCGTACTCAACCTGAGATTTTGCGCCTGGCAGGGGCGAAGCTAAATTTACAGGAATCTGGAGCTCTAAAGGGCTGTTGTACATCTATTAACAAATCTGGCCTCTTTGCTGATTTTGCTCAGCAAATGCAAGAAAACAGAACGGGGGAAATGCAGTGCTGAGGAGAGATATTGTGTGAGAAGGGAACCAAGCCAGTAATTGCACTTAAATATATAATAAGACTTCAGCCACTGTATACAAGAACACTCTGAAAACACCCCATTAACAAGGAGGTGATAAAAAAAAAAGAATACTTGCAGAGTGCTCCTCGGTCACAAGCCACAGGACCAATATATTTTTTGCTTACTGCAACCAAGAATAACTTCATCATCCTGTAAAGCTGCTGTGAGAGGAAAATAAGGGCCCAGTGCCTCCTCTTGCTTCACATGCCTGCTGGGCACAGATGTACTGGGAGAGTGGGGAGCATGGGGGGTTGTTGCTTCCCATTCGCTCTGCCCAGCGAACCAGTGGTCCTCGCAGGACGTATGACCCACTCACAGCTAAGCAGTAACCTCTTTTTTTTTTCGCTTTCAGCTGGACAACATCAATTTCTGCCTCCTGTTGACGTAGCAGGAAACTGGTTATTCTTCCTGTGCCGATAGACGCTTGCTTCAAAGCTGCAGCCTTTCTTCTTGCTCTTGGCGATGGGGCAGGATTTTCACCCTCCTGAGGGAGATGGCAGGCGGTGAGGATGCATTTCAGGTCTAGCCCTTCCAGGTGAGCGGGTCACTTGGAAGCAGAGACGCAGGAGGAACGCGGCATGCACCAGTTGTGTATAGCAAGTGCAGTGCTTAACCCGCCTTCTTTACAAAAACTGGATGTTAATTCTGATTCAGGAAGTCAGCAGAGGAATTGCGGGCATTTGCAAATCCAGCCTACGTGGGTGAACCCCCTTCAGCACAGGGGAAGTGGGATAACGACTCACCTGCAGGGACGGCCAAGGGGCCGGTCTATCATGAAGGCATGTGGTGGGGCTGCAGCGATGGGGAGGGGTGCTCTGGACTCCCAAGGGTTACAGACTGTGACAACACAAGGACTTGGCCGACACTAAGGGCGGGATTAACCTCAGCAGGGTTTTGCTGCGCACATGTGTGTAGTGCAAACTGCAGAGCATTCTCAACGGGGCTTTCTTCCTGCTCATCTCAGAAACTTGTGCAAGCCATCTCTGGAGGTTCTCATCTCCCTTCACTGGTGAGAAAATGGAGAGAATTGGGAAAGACGCCCTGTTTCTGGATGTTAGCTGGGTAGGATCTAACCCGTAAATTTTAAATAGTGACTATAGGTTGCCTGGGCTTCACTAGAAAGCGCTCAGCTTGAGAAAGAGAAAGGTTTACAGCGGGAAGATGTGACCCTTGGGTACCAAAATCATCCCTGGGAAATGCTGGGATCACACCTTTGCTAGGCTCAGGTACAGCTCAGCTTTGAGGCACCTTTGGCTGTGTTGTGGGTTTCAAAGGGTCAGCAAAGCTCCCGAGGGCCTGCGCAGTACCTGTGGAGCGTGCGTGTTGTGCACATCCACTGCGGGGGCACAGAAAAGATCACCAGGGCTGTTTGCTAATGCCCAGACTGTGCCCTGGATGCTGACCTCCGCAAGGATGAGGGAGTAGCTGGTTCAGCCTCAGGAAACGTTGCAAAAAGAAAAACCCCAAAGTGGCTGAAATTTTTAATACATGGTGGTCTGTTCCCCTGCCTTGGTTTTTTTTCTATTAGCATGGACATTTCTGTGGAAAAGTCCATTTCTCATCAAACCTGGAGGCGGATGCTTGTTCAGTTTTCATTTAATGTTTGTCAATAGTGACAGCCAGCATTTGTTTAGATGTGGTAGGTGGTTCATTTTTTTTCAGTTAAAGCCTCAAACAATGATCCTCAGTCTGGGTTTGTTCATTTTCTACCAGAAAATATATGACTAAAAAACCAATTTTCCAATCGGCTCTCGTTCTTGCTCCTGCATCTTGATGGCTGTGATTCATTGACTTTCATACAGGCTTCTCTTTACGTTCAAAACAATAGTGATTTTCCATTTTCCCAGGTTTTCCCTTCTCCTGTTCATCCTCTCATTTTTCCTGTGTCACCCCACACCTCCTTCAATGCCCTCACTCAGTGAGGGGACTTTGCCTTGTGACATTTTATTTTGCTTCAAGTTTCCAAAGCTGCCAAAGCCCACCTGCTCTCCAACCATGACTCCAGAAGGTTGTGGGACTCTTGGGGAACTGCTGGCATATTTGCCAGCCCCTTGCAAGGATACTACGTACCATTTTAGACACCTGAGAGTATCAGATGCCCATGTTTAGGCAATTTAATCCCTTCACAAAATCAGCACAATGGTCTCATTTCCCTTATGGTGATACAGATATATCCATTTCAGGTTGTCCATCCTTTGTATAGATGGGAATAATCCTACCCATTTCAGAGCTTTGTTAGGAGCTTGTTGATTCTAGGGACCGTATTACTGTAACAGTTACATAAGAAAAATTACATTCGCAACCAAAAATAGCTAAATCATTACTGACACTGAACACAGGACTCATCAGTAGGCGGGTGGTGGAAATGATGGCTCTGTTTTGACCACTTAGCATCCACCTGCACCAAGTAGAAAATGGGCACATAAAGGCACTCACTACGCTGAGCCTAGCTCCAAGATCTGGAGAGATTTCACTGGAGAAGAGAGGAATCCCGCTTTGCTTTGCTTTTCATTCCTTTGCTAAGCCTCAGCACACCCTTGCCTAGAAGTGTAAGGCTGGCTTAAAGTTTAAGTGGTAGGAGCACTGTATATATTTCTGTTTGTTTACTGAGATCTTGAAATGCCTCTACAGAGCAGTCTAGTCTCAGAGCCACTGAATATATTAAATTCCAACATGACACCTCTTCTCTCTAATCAGAACTGAAAGACTGGCTTCAGAAAACAAATGGGATATTATTTTGTCATAATGGTGTTTCATATTTATATCACTAGGTCTGAAAGGAATTGCAACAAAAAAAATTAAGGGAAGAAAAAGAAAAAAAAATGTCCTAAATGGTTAATGATCCTCAGCAAGCAATCTGTGCAAAGAAGGAAAGATTTCTTTGCTAGTCTGACAACTGATCTATAGTCTTGTTCTACTTGGTTGGTGTTCCCATCCCCTCCCAACTCTGCCTTGTAGAGCTTCTAGGAAACTTCATGGAAAGAGAATTCTCATTCTCACTGTGCCCCCACTCCAGCCATTTTCAAGGCAGACTTTAGCTGAGCACTCCTTGCACGGACTGCTAATGCCTTCCAGGAACAAGCCCAGCATTTCCGAAAGGGGCTACATACATCCTTAGCTAAAGCCCAGAATTAGGAGGGGCATACAAGGGACCTTGGGAAACCCACTCTGTCTTCCCACCGCTATTTAGAATAGTCTTCACATTGCTGTAACTTGGCCCAGCTGCTGTTGCACGTTCATCAGCTGGGCCATTTCCAATTCTAATCCATTCCTGATATGAGCGATTTCTTCTTTGAAAGATCTTTAAAGGTCTTCTTTAAAGGTTCTTTAAAGGTTTCTTGATTCTTCTGACCTTTTGCATTGCTCCCTGAAGAAGCCTGAGGGGTGTGGGACCCACTGCAGTTACTGCACCTGTGAAATATCCTTTCTGTGCAGTGATGACACTTCTCTGGAACAGTGAAGTGGCTTCAGCATGACAGTATGGATGAACCAGAACAAATCAGAGGAATGTAAAGTCCTGAATGAGCGTGGTATCTTCAGGGAGCTGCAGGGCAGGGCTTTGCTCACGCCAAAGTAAAAACACTAGTTAGAACAAAGTTGGGTATAATTAATTTCATTTTAGTTTTGCACTGGTTGGATGGTCCCCCAGACATACATGAGAAGATCATCTTCTTCCTAACTGTGTCTGTGTCATCTTCATTGAATTCCTTCCGCCTCTGGAGCAAGGAATTAGCTTTTATTACCGAGTTTACTGTTTGCCTGTCCCATTCAGCATTCCAATGGGCTTCTGAGGGGGAGCTGCAGGACCTGTGATGCACGCGTTCACGTGGGTCTGCCTCGTTCCAGGGAAGTTCCTACTAAAAAGCAATGGACAGCCTATTTGATTCCTCCTATCAGGTAGTTTCAATCACTAGCGGTAAAAGAAGTATTGGTAGGATTGCCCGGTGCTAGTGACAAGGATGTGTCCTGCTGGAAGGGGAAGTGCCAGCCAGTGTGCACGTCAGACTAACGTTGGGAGGGAACGCTGTGACATTCAAACTGGAGCAGCAACGTCACAGAAGCTTATATAAATGTTCCGGGATTAAGGCAAAGCTTTGCAGAATGCAACAAGAGATTTAATCAAAATTGACATTTTCGAGTATAATTGAATGACAACGGAGGCAATTGCTGCTGCCAGCAGTGAAGTCAAACCCAAACCAAAGGTGTATTTGTTGTGGATATTAACAGCTGACTGTTGAAGCTCCCAAACTTCCTTTCTCTGGAAGAGTGAGGGGTTTGTCAGGAGGAAGGATCACCTTCTGTCTGTCCTATTTCTCCTATTCTTTCCATCCATCACAGGGCAAAACTGGAGATAGGATGCTGTGCCAGAAAAATCTTTGCTTGGTCTGTTCCAACACAGCGGTTCTCTCAATTATCAGATTCACCAGCTGTCCCAGAGAGGATTCATTACAGGGGACTTAGAAAATACCACTTAATTGTGACGAAAAGAAAGGCCTGGACTAAAGCTTCAAGAGACCTGAAGGTGTACAACCGAGTAATAAAAAAAAAAAAATCAGCCATAAAGCTTTTCACGACTTTCCTCTGGCATCACCTCAGTGGGCAAAGCTCTGCTGTCAATTTTTTTGAACGTAGGCTGCAGCTGCGACCTAGCCTCCTGCTCCAACACAGAGGTTCTCAGACTGTGTCCCACAGAGCACGTGGGACTGGTTGCCAACAGCAGCTGCCTGCTCACATGGTTCTGGCTCCTTGTCTCCATTTCCAGCAGCTACAGATGAGTTAGAAATAGTTACAAATACATTTAAGTGCTCTCGTAATGGTACTTTCCCATACAGGCAATTACTGTCATTGGCACAGAGGTGTAGTATATCTCAGTGAACAGAAAAGGCACCAGCTATACACTTGTGGACTGTAGTGCTGACGGTCCACAAAAGCTCTACATTAAAAAAAAAAAGAAAACAACTTAGTATTAATGCAAAGGTTCCCTGCTATAAGGACATCATAATTAGCTGGTAATGCTTAATCTTTTCAGGTCACTGACTCCTATCAGTGCAAATACCCTTTGGGTTTCTGCATGTCAGGCCTAACAAAGGCTCTAGGTTCATTAATTCTCGTGCTAATAATGTTTTTAATTTGTTGCATTCTTTTCATAACTAGTATTTGGCTTTCAAAACTGAAAGTATAATGTCTCCCTTTAAGGGAGGCTCTGACTGGAAAAAAAAAAAAGACAGTAATTGCATGATTTATAGATCAGCCTCACTTAGTTAAAAAGAGAACAAAAGAGAAATTATTTTTCTTTCTGTCAATGTCACAAACTCAAGAAAGAGATCTTAGAGGCAAACTGCACCCTCTTTTTCTCATGCTTGGCAAGTGAGACTATACGTGCTTCACTCCTAGCTGAACACATCCGGGCGACTTAATGTAAACTGTTCCCACCAACGTCTTCTCTTGCCTTACAGGCAACACACCTGTACTTGGACTAACACCGCACATCATCTGACAGACATGAAGAACCATCTGAGGAATAAGTTGTTCAAAGGCACAAACATTTTCTGAAATCTTCTTTATCCTGAGATTTCTTCGCCCTGGATCCAGCTTCCCTTAGAAAGTCTAGGCAACCTTACAGCCTACATCAGCTGCCAGTAGCTCCGACAGATCTGTGTGTAGGACAAGAACTGCTGTGATGTAGGGATATCGCAGCCACTCCGGTACCTTTGGCTTTGTCTGCGTTCTCCACGGTGAGGAGGTACGCTGCAGGAATGAGAGGGTTAACTTTAAGCACTGAGGATTGGATCCACAACACTGAGTGCTTGCCAGCAACGAAGGTGAAGAGGGGTTAGCTCAAAGTAAAAGGGTAATGACTTTGAACATAATTTAATATTTTATTTTTGCTGTTGGGAATATGAACTGTCAACAAACACTGAAGACAACTGATTTTAAGACAGAGAAAGAACAATGATGTTTTAAACGTCACTTTTCAGCAGACATGGATTATAGAGTAACTGGATTTCACCACTGAAAGAAAAACAAAACCATAGGGTGATTTATTCTCTGTTGCTATTGGTCTTTCTGCTGACCTTTACAAATAGGGGTAAAACCTTTTCTTTGCTGCAATCAGTGTGACCTTCACTGCTGCGCTGACTAGAGGTAGTCTGTCATCCAAGGGAGTTAGCAAAACCCTCCTCAAGACCGTGCCTCATTTCCAAACCCAGTCGTGTGGACAGAAAAAAAAGACAATATTACAGCTTTTCCTCAAAAAAAAAATCAAAAATAAATATGTAAAAAGGCATTAAGAACATTCTCTTGCCTCTCACACCAGGCCTGAGCCTGTCAGCATGGTCTGCAATCAAACCTCCAAGGACGTCAGAGTTATTGTCAACTTGTACAGCTCTCCAGCCTGAGACTGCTGGAATAGATCGAAGAACCCTAGACGTTGATCATAACGCAGGCTTGCCAAAGGACGGGTATTTAGCATGGAGCAGCATCCTTAGCACAGTCCAGATGGCTCTTTGAAGAGCTTTTATTACGCTTTGTTCCACTGCAACAACAGCTCTCAATGGCATTTTTGTTTTGTTTTGTTATCAGGCTCTGGAGAGCAGGAAGCACATGTTTCTGCTGTGTTCCTCATAGATACAGTTCAACTACCACCCCGTCACCCTCTTGTTCCCAGTGCAACGTGCTAAACACGCTATTAACAGATGGCTATTACAGGATCAGAGAGAAATAGCTCTGGAGTTCAGCAGCCCTAAGGGGTAGCAAATGATCCCAGCAGGAAAATGTCAATTGAGCTTTATTTTCCTGGTGTGGCCAGGCTCCTTTCAGCCTACAAGTGAACTGCAGCCTCAGCAAATGCACGGTCTTGTCACAGCAGGGGCCTCTCAGATTTTACTCGGAATCTGGGTTTGCATCATCATGACTACGAGAAGCAATAACTGGTTATTCTGGCAGTTCTGAACACACAGATGTGCAAACAAGATGGGCAGTGTTTTAATGTGCGTTTCCCGGGGCCTTTATGCTCTGCTCCACTGGAGTTTCTTGGCAAATCTAGAAATGGGCCCATGCCTGCACCTACAGATGGACAGAGCAATAAATCTTTACACTTACTGCTACCCAAAGTAGCATTCACGTCAGCAAAAACTTACAAATATTCCTGCAGTCAGTAAGAACCTCCCTCAGATTCCTGCAAGAACACCAACGTTTGCTTGATTTGTGCACTGGAATTGCCCAGGATCTGTCATTTACAATCTTTTGAGCCTGTGGCCAGTTCCGGAGCTATTTCTGAGATCACATGAAGGCAAACTCCCCCTCCCCGCTTCCCTTTCCCCCGCCTTTGCTTGGGCATAGCAGTGCAAGATGGAGGAAAAGAAAGATGATGACAGAATTATTTAGCGCCAGATTTGAACTTTGGGCCACCATTTGAGCAACATTAATCTAAGCTATAAATCTCTTTCCCAAATACCTGTTGAAGACAGTTGTCAGAGCAGCTTACGATGTGTTGCATTACCACTCGCTTGCACATCTGTCATTCCTTAATGTGTTTTCTTGACATTTGTTGTTTTCTCACAGCACAATTTTATAAATGGGAAAATTAGGAAGAACATGAGACATGAGAAGCTTCCTAGCAAAAGAGGGGAACCCGTGTGGGAGATGGCACAGAGCAGAGCACGTACATTCGTATGACCTTTTCTTCGTTAAGCTGAGTAAGAGGTAAAAATATATTCAGAACCAGAAATAATCTGCTAGTTTAAACAGCAACCAAAAGCATTGCATGCCCATCTGAAAAGCTTTCTGTGATTTTTTTTAAAACCTTTCTCACCCTTTCAATCTTGTTTAAGTCAGGAACATTTAAAATCACTACATGGAAGTGTAAAAAACGTGTCTTGCAGCTGTTTTTATAGTGTATCTCACTCAGTAGTGTCTGGTCACTCTTGTATTTCCAATGAAAAATATATTGTTACTGAGAATACCTGTTTTGTGAGTGAAAAGAAATAGCTTAACATGTTGCCCCAAATCCAGTTTGAGCAATTATGTTCTGCCTGAATATTTTGTTCCAAAAGTGTATTTAGATACGACCCTATATTATCAAACTAGCAACTCACTGATTATGCTGCAGCAGCATAAATTGTCACGAGCTGTGGAGAGTTTAAATGGAGAAAGATCCAGAATAGACAATTCTAGACAGAATACCTGAAGGACCTCTGTGAAACAAGAATTCCAACACAAAAGAAAAATATCCAGCTTCACAAGAAAAAGAGGAAACTTGAAAAGACCAGTAATGACTGTCATGTCTTCTTTGACACTGCTGATGTATTACAGGAACAAAAGGGCAATGTCTACAAATTAAAACTCTGAAAATTATGTGATGTCGGCAACATCTCAAATGAGCTCTTGAAACGTGGGTCTGAATAAACACGGGATTTATTTATTCTAAACCTTCAACCCTAACATGTTTCAGAAATACAGTGCAGCAGACTAATTTGCCCAATATATGCAAGCAGGAATACTCTCAAACAAAGTAATTGCACAGATACTTGTATTAATAGCTACATGAGCAGACTGTCCTGTCCTTTTCCTTCACAATCCTGTTCCCCTAGACTATTACTCCAAAAAGGAATGAAACCGTCTGTGGCCACTAACACCACAATTAATAAATGCCAAATTAGTTTCCTTCCTGAAAAATGAACCATGGACAACACCTTCACCTTACAGATACCATTAACAAAAGTTTCAGCCTCCCCCCACTTACCACAAAATGAAGAAGTTATTTTCCCCTTCACAGACTTTCTTAAATGGGCTCCATCTGGTCCTTCTTTCTGCTACAAAGTCAAACCAGGGGGCAGAGCTGGGATGGTGTTTGAATGCAAGAGATAAGATAAAAACGGAAATCTAAAAGCTTATTAAAAAATTAAGATCAACATGTAATTTCAACTCAAATTTCTTTGATCTAGGTATGAACAACTTGCTAGCTAACCTAGAACAGCTCTTTCCCCAAACCCAAAGCCTCTGCTGTTTCTGTTCTCGTAAGTACAATCACCCTTCTGAGAGTTCATCCTGTCTCCCTGTTGAAAACCAGGATAATTCAGTCATAGTTTACGAATGGGACCAAGCTTTTCCCTGTGTTTTATGAAGAAAACAACCTGCATATTCCTAAGTCCCCAGTGAAAACACCAGGAAGTTTAGGGCTAGTGTTAAACTGCTGGAACACCTACACTTTTGAACTGGCTCAGTCTCCTGAGATACTGAGTACATTGAAGGAAAAAAAATGTTCAGGCTTCCACCTCAAGAAGAGCAGCAGATATTTTCTTTATGTCAAAGCTCTGGGGCAGGACCCTCTGCCTGGTGGTGCTACGCTGATTCTGAGCATACCCTCGCCAACACTGTACTTTGTTCTTCCCTGTTAGCCTCAATTTTTCACCTTCCAAAGCCACATGCAAAGTCTAACAGCAATTGATCTTTGGGGATCACCGGACTACAGTAACAAGGGTTATGTCCAAATGAGACATGATCTATCCACTTCCATGACAGCGTTGTACAGTGGGTCAGAATATCAACAAATCTGAAAAACACTCATGATGCCCAGGCAGCAGACAAAAATGCAAATCTTTGGGAAGAGCCCATTAAACACCGTAAAAGACTGTAGGATGCCACAGATCCCCATGCAGATTCATAACACTAGCAGACCTCTGTGTGCTATAATATACAAATGTAAGGCGTACACTTGCCAAGCAGATTCAGTGGTCATAAACTAGAGGTGGAAAATGAGAGGCATAATGCACAGCTAGAACCCCGAGGAGACAAGCCATATAAATCATGGGGGGAAAAAAAGGGAAGAGGTGATTTTTTTTTTTTCCCCACCAGTATCCAAAATGTGAAACTGCATGAAAATTATACTTCCTCAGACTAGCAGAGAATAAGCGAAACACCTCTCATCCAAAAGTCACAAAGAGCGTTTGTTAAACCTTGGGGAAAACAGAAAGAAGGTAAAAAGGGCAATACTATGCAGCAACATATAATTACATCGGAGGGGTCGGAAGGATTAAGTCCCAGATGGGCTGGCTGGCTGCCTGTCTTGGAAGAACCACATAACCCACACCTTTGATAGCTCCCACAGGAACCTGTCCCCTTTTAGGCTTTGACAAGAGTGTGTGAATACGTGCGAGAGCGCCGTGCTACCACCATTTCATCTAACAACAGTCAGAACAGTGAAGCCGCAAATGGAGCTGGTGCGATTTTGGGCGTGTGTCTGTCTTCGGGTCACTGTCTTTCACTGCGGCATCTGGCAGTGACTTGTAGCGGTTCACAGGCTAGAGAGAATGCCCCATGTTAGAAACATATTTTAATCTAATTTCCAATGGAAATAAGGTTAATATGATCATTTGGTCTATGGGCGTGTGCCTCTGTGCTGCTCCTTCTCCCCAAAACTTTGGACCCATCAGTGGACTTGACTGCATCTGAGAGAGGGAAGAGAGGGATAGAGGTTTCAAATGGAGCACTTCCAAGTTTGAGAAAAATAAATAGGGAGAAGAGGGAGTGGGATCCAAACAAAAATTTTTCTTTACCACTTTTGTTCTCTACAGTTCAGTTTGGGATCACGTGGTGGTGACACCATCACCAACACTTCAGTGGGACAAGAGATCTAAGGAGAAAAGAAATACTGCAAGTTTACATGGAGATAATAGAAATTCCATTTAAAAAAATATATATAATCCAATGAAAGCAAATCCTACTGAAAATCAGCTTCCCTACTTCACTTTCTCACACAGGTGCACATTTGAGTCTGCAGACTTGCGCTTGTTCTGCTAGTAACATCTTGATGATCCCCAGCTGCATGTTGTCTTTTCTGGTAATGATGCAAAGGATGTCACCTGCATGACTCGTGCAAACAGAGATCATCTCCCAGTAGCCAGCAAACTCAGCTGTCCTTCAACTCACCCACGAGGGCTGGCAGCAATACCTCTCTTGGAGAGGCTGCTCACTGTAAACTGTGAAGCTTTGCGTTTGTTCCCTTTTCCCCCAGTAGACCTAACAAGCTGGGGGCAAGGTGATTGTAAATCATTCCAGTATTAGTCCTGATCAAGTTAATTGTCCCAGGTTAGTTTCTTTGTGGACAGAGATTTTCAGAAATGCTACCGTTTCAGTTGCTTCTGTCTTGCGCTCTGAAGAAAGCAGTCAGGACAAAGAGATAAGACGGGACGAAAACGCAGTGATTGCCCTGCTTCTGCCGGCATATAGTTGCTGGACCAATAAGTTGCTGATCAGAGCAAGGCATGTGGTTGCATTAACACTGAGCGTACCTGCCAGCTCACGTGGCCATTTTGGAGAGGCACAGATTGCTGTTGTTATTACCTGAAGTCACTGCACCACGAGTACACGTTACAGATAGGTTAACGTGCCCATTTACAAGCATTTGGTTTTGCCTGCCTACTACTTCTGGGCATCAGGGTGCTGAGGATGGCATTCTGACATGAGCTAGCAGCCCGAGGGGAGGGGAAATGTAGTCCCCAGACTGACTGGTAATTAGCAAGAAACTCCCACTGTAGCAGAAAAGATGAGTACAGTGTCTCGAGAACATTATTCCACAAGACTGTCAGTCCGGGGCATTTCATCAATGTTTAAATTCAGCCCATTTTCCTTTTTAAAGTATGGTTACGGTCTGAAAAGTGAGTCTGTAAAATGAATTCTTAGCTTTCCCTATTTATTCCCTCTCAGTGACTTCCATACCAAACATGCTTCATTTAAAACTCAAAAATAAGGCTTTCACCTGCCAGCAAATGCAAGTTCAAAGCAATTTCTCACAATCAAGTTATGTTCTTTCTGTTTCATACATCATCACTAACAACGATTCTGGGGTCAAAAAGGAGGAGGGGGGGGGTGTTTTCATGATGGATGTGGCAACATGGAACAGAGCTCACTTTTGCCTGACTACAGTGCTGACACTAGTAAGATTTTATTTGTGTCAGTAAAAATAAGGGCTGCCATTAAGGCAGGGAGACCTAGTGCTCGAAGTGCCATTTTTATCACCACTTTCCTCAGCATAACCTCACTTTAAACAAAAGCTACAAAACAAGAATGCCTCCCCAATGCTTCGTCTGATTTAATTCAGGTTGCCAGAGAGCGAGCAAATTTCTCACAGACAATGTCTGCGTTGTCAGGCTACGCTGGTGACTCATAATTCTGGTGCCATTTATTTGAGGGTCCTAATTACCGGTTCATGGGAACAAATGAACAAAGGCACAATACGTAGGTGTCCCTTTGCCCGGTGCCTACTCGCTGCTGGCCTGTGCAGTTCTGAAGCTGAAAGAGCCTCCATCTGAATTTGGAGGTTCATGATTTGCGATGTTCCACTTTATTCATGGTGCAACAAAGGAATTTTGAAACAAGGTTTTCTTGTGTGCTGGGTAAAAAGAAAAAAAAAAAAAAGGAAAAAAGGAAACTTATTTCCATACTTTGTATGGAAGGCTTCAGGAACACAAATCTGGACCCAGACTCTTGAAAAGACTAACCCTTAGGCATCTGACCCTCAGATTCAAGACAGCACATGCAGAGAAAGAGACAATTAAAATGGAAGAACTGGTTTGCTGGCCATGACACCAGCTAAGCCCAGACTGTTCAGACACAGACTTAGGTCACAGGTAATACTGGGGACAGGTGCATCCTAAGATTTGTCCCTCTCCTTGCATCTAGTCCACTGCAAGTAGTATTTTCGTAACCTTTTCAACCTCACTGGATTCCTTAGGGCAAGGAACTTGAACAGAGATAGGAACTGAACTTTTCTTTCCTGAGAGATGTCTAACCACCAGGCTCCAGGCTACTCTGGATTGAGATGGATGGGGAAGTGCTAAATTCACCAGTTCTTCCATCGATGCCAAGTCAACGTGCAGCCCAGAGGCGCACTGCACCAGAAGGAAAGAAGGAAGGAAGCAAAAGCGAGCATGCTAATCCAATCTCTGCTCCAGGGGCAGGCATCCCATGTCTTTTTCTTATCATTTTTTCAAACTCCCCTGGGATATGCGCTTTTGAGATCTGACATTTTATCATAGATCCTGATCCTGCAAATTGTTGCATCCTTGTGTGATCCCCTACTGATTTCACACTCGGGGCAAGTAAGGAAGGTTGCACAGTCATTGAACATGTGGACAACCAGCTCATTCCAAAAATGAGTCCCAAGTCCCCTCTTGCCCGTAGCCATGTGAATATTCGCACCGTGTCCATCAGAGGGAACAGTGGAGGCGTATCTCTGCCCATTTTTCTGATCTTTAGAGGAAGGCCTTACCCCTTCCTCAGGTCTACGGCAGGTCAAGCTTACCGCTTGTGCTCCATGGTCATGGAGGAGCGTAAAATAAAACCCTGCTTCAGAGCTCCTGGCTTGGGCACCGCTCCTTAAAAGCAAAGACTTGTCACAGAGTGAAGCGAAGGCACTTGAACAATGAGAAAAGCCTGACTCACTCATTCTGCTCACGGGCTCCGCATCCCTCGTCTTTATTAATCAGTTTCATGCTGGGAAGTGAATCAGGTCCAAGATTAAAGCGCGTCCACATCTGAGGAAAGTTTATGAGTGTGTGTATGAGTGCATGCATGTGGACGAGGATTAAAGCATGAAGGATAAGGAGAAGCCAGAAGTGAAGGGTTTTGAATTACCATTGTCTGCTCAAAAATCTCTCTGCAAATTACCCAAATAGATATTCCTAGATGAAGTCTCTTGCATCTGTTCCATGGCAGGTAATCTTTTGAAAAAAAGAGTCCTTTTATTGAGCACGGTAATTATTTCACACCAATTTCAATGGCAACTTTCTTAAGGACAGGAAAAATCAGCTGTCTCCTTTGTCCAGTTTGACCTGGCAGCCATTTCTTGAGAGTTTGTGGGTTTTTACTAGCTTACATGAAAAGAGCTCATGGCCTGCTTCTTGCCAGGCCTGAGTGGAAAACACTGTGCAGAAAATTTTGACATGAATACAAACAAGTCTGCTTTGTCAGAAACTTGTAGAGATCTAGTGCTTCGCACACCAATAAATCAAGACATGAAATATTTCTTTCGAAAATTCAAATGTTTTCTTTATGAAATGTTACTGAAGTTGTAGTTCAGGTGCCTCCTGCTCCCCCATTCTCACTTTAGACTGAGTTTCCTACAGGAATGACATCTCATACAATGCATCATGATCCCTGATTTGGTAGAAGCTGGTGATGCCTCAAGTCAGTCACATCATCCTAGTGGAAAATGGGAAATAGTTCCACCTGAGCCCAGCCTAGAGGACTAATGTAGAGCATGGGCTCCTGAACTACATCTGCCTCAACTCACCACATGGATGTTTTGGAGGTGAAAAAGCCTGTTTTCATTTAAAATCTTCGGAATACCAGTACTTTCCCTTCTCCTCCTGTTCAGAAGACACAGTGCACAAGATGGTATGCTGAGTCCTGGAAATCCAATTTTTCACTGCAAAACTGTCAAGAAAAGCCCTACATCTCATTCTTTTAAAGCTTTATATTTATTAATACTACAAATGGTCATAAGAGCCACTGTTGCGACAGAAGAGGCCAGGGAAAAGAGAAGCTGCCAGCTAGACACAAATTCCACAGCAGCCAGACTTTACATCTTCAAGCCATCACTAAACGTTATGGGTGCTACCTGGGGTACAGGAGAGATGGACCTGGAAAGATGATTTGGCAGAACAAGGGACAGAAGGGTTAAAGAGAAGGCCTTGGCCTCCAGTGCTGTCAGCTTAGTGCTCGTAAAATAGCTAAAATGCACTTTACATCTTTCTTTAAAGCAGTAGATGAGTGTGAAATGTGGCAGAGAGGAGTTTTCAGCTAGTCAGCTCCTTTGAATAACAACCATCTTCCTTCCAAAATTTAAATCTTGTTCCCTTTACCCCTCTGATTCATTCTCTCAGCCTTTGCATCATCATTTGTTTTTCCTCTCTGACTTCCAGAAACAGTCATTCACATGAATGATGAGCAGGGAAAGAAAAAGTGTGGTAACTTAGCTTTGTCTACGTGCAGTTGTTGCTTCAGCTCCAGCTGCTTTCAGGTGACAGTTTCGCTGAGATCGTGATGGAGAAAGGACTTCACGGTGTGTCCTGCTGAGCAAAGTAACGGCAGAACAGCTCAGTCTTTGCCACGGAGACAGTGATGGGGAGGAGTACATCTGATGAAACTTACTCAAAACTCAGTGACGAAGTTGTTTCACCTATAGGAAAGCAATTAGCTACTGTGAAAGACAGATCTAATTTTGTGCTGGAACACTCTGGAACAACATACTGTAACCTGTTGTCTGTCAGCTGAGTTACAGCTTCCTTCCACCAGGAACATATATTAGAAATTCAGTAACTTTTTCAATTCAAAGTGCTCTCTGGTGAGAGCCATCTTCCAGCTAAGGCACTGAGTCCTTTAAGGTGGAAGCTCTATTTTAGGGAAAATACCTCTTGGAAGTGTTCTTGTGAGCTGATATGCCTCCTGTTTTCCTAAATGCTGAGAGGGAGAGAAATAAGAGAGAGAGAGGTGTCACCACCAAGGTATTTGGACCTCAGCACTAGGTCATTGAGAGCCCCATTGCCTGGTATTGTAGGCACCATATTGAATAACACCCCTTCATGAACCTCTCAAGACACATCTTATAACATTTAGGTTTCCTACCCTCCCTAGTCTTACTGGTTCCAGGCCCCCTGCTCCTGATTTCTGATCTACATTGACTTTCCATGCATTACTTTCCTGTTAAGTTAGGTTCCAGAGAACCCTGTGGGAAGAACAAACTAGTTGCTGAATTTGACTTTATGTTAGACTGGTAGCAGTACATTAGTGAAAGACAGACAGGTTGGACAACCTTCTTCTAAGGACCATGACTACCATTTGGCCTGGATACCTGAGCAAGGTATAAAAGGCAGTGGCTTCTCTACTTTTTGCAGTCCACTTTCATGCCATATTTAATGAAGGAGGTGCTTTCTAAACTGGTGTTCAGGAAAGACTAAGTCTTGGCATATTAGGAACTTGAAGAACCACCAATCACAACCTGGGAGTTAATCTCGACTTCATAAAATTGCTTTTTTTCTCTTTTCCTCTACCACTAAGGGTTTTTTTTCTCTTTAGTATACTATGCTTGCAAATATTGCTTTTTCCTTATTACTTTCCATCTTTTTCACCCATCCACAGTTCAAGATTTACTGCCAGGGCAGGACTTCACTCTTCCTGTTCCCCATTATTTATAAGAGAATTGCAAGTAGCAGATATCTCAATGTTTTCTGTCCCCTCTCCGAGCTTATTGCTCTCTTCTGACACAGTCGACTTTCAAGGCTGAGCAAGCTTCTTGGTAGTGGTTTAAAATCAGAGCTTTCCTCCTTCAGGGTAGCAGTCCTTGGCACTTCTGGGTGCAACGCCCCTAAAAATGCCAATTCCCAGCATCTGCTGCTGTGGCACAAATCCTTATGGTGCTCTACACCACTGTTGCACGCCTGCAAAATTCCCTCACAGATCATTCAGGTTGCTCGTTCCTTGTGGCCTTTCACAACCACACCCTGAGAGCTGGAGACGCTGCAATTTCTTACCCCTTGTCACTGCACCACTTAAATAGGAGAGCTTGCAAACCAGGTGAGGCCCGAAATACTTCTTCACTTGTGATGTCTGCTGTAAGCAATGTCACGAGCTTTCAACAGGATCTTTAGAAATTGGCTGTCTGGTCCCAGCTGTCCTGCCACCCCCCGAACAAAAAATGCCATTGTAACATGCACTGAGTTAGAGAGAGGATTCGTTTTGCAGACAGAAAGGGGATCCAGCCTACAAAGGGGTTTCTGCCCTGAAGAATTGTTTCCAACACCAGCAACAAACCGAGGGAATGGACCTGCTCTGATGCTTTGTCCGTGCCTCAGCTTTCTATCGATATTTCAGAATTACAATTTAACTCATCTGAAAAGGAAGAAAATATTTCTTTTTTTAGTTTTCCGAAGTGACCCTTCTACTGCTCTTTTAATGGATAGGCTTATAATAATAGCGTCATTTTCTCTTACTGCAACTTAAAGAGGAGGCAATACATTAAAGTGACAAACTTCACAGCATCCCTTGCACTAACGAGTGTCGCTCTGGTCAGAAAGCAGCACAGGGAAAGAGGGGCCGCTGTCCCTAAGAGGCCCTTTGTAGCAGTTCAGTAGCTCAGCTGCCACTCTCTGCTTGGAGTATGCAAATGCGGAGAGATCAGTCCGGAAGCGCACGTGGGCGAAAGCGAAATCCAACCAAAAGGGCTGCGCGAGTTTGGGCAGTGCCCTGTTTCCCAGGCTGAGGAGTCACAGCGCGGGGAGGCAGGGCCCCCGCAGATGCTGCTCTTTAAGCTCTGAGGAGCAAAAGTGCAGCAGACAGCCCTGGGGTAGACACGTTGCTCTAGAGCACCTGTATTTTCTTCTAGCCAAGCCCTGAAATTCCTTCTGGAGGAATTACCTCAAGGGGACCGTGCATGAAAAGCCACACGCAGCGCCTACGTACAGTACCCTGAGAGCACAGGCGCAGAGCCCCGGAGTACGGCTGTAACTGACACATGACGGACAAAGATCTGCACAAAAAAGCGCCTGTGGTCAGGCTCCTAAGTCTCTATTAGGTTCCCGAAATAAATGTCTGCATTTTTTCGAAAGAGTTCAGCACTGAGGAGATCCCATTCAGAGCCTCGTCCTTAAGTATGGTTACCATTAAGCAGGATATTCAGCTCCCATACTGGGAAGCCCAGATTAGCATAACCACATGCAAATTTTCAGACAGCACAGAAAAGAACCAATTTTGGAGTATAAAGTTAGGCTCTTAATAGCTTTTTTTGATCCTCATATTAAAAATCAAGTTGCCCCTGTGAGCAGTAGGGCTAGCAAAGCCTGGGTTTCCATTGATTTGTGTCTTGCGACTGGATTTCCAGGAATTTAACAAGATGAAAGCTCCAACTGAAGCCTTTGTGGCCCTGGAGGGCATGGATAAGGGCGCGCTCCTGTGCATGGGACTCACGTGGCAGATCTGGTCATAGGGGACACTGAAAAGATCTTTCTGGGCATGTATTTTCATGAAGCTTGCAGGAACAAAACCTAACTGAGACGTCTCTTGGCTTTCAAAGTTGCATGCATTTAGAGAAAATGGCTCTGAAATTTTTGGAAATGAATGGACTGACAGAGTGACCAATGAGAGATTTCTTTTCTCTCAGAAAGCAGGCCAGAGATTGATGCAAGTTTATTTGCAAGTTAATACTGGACAAATAGGAATATTAGTTGTCAAGTATCACTAATTGCAATACGTTGCTCCATTTAGTTTTTCTGTAGAAATGTTTCTATTACACAAAAGGACAGAGACCTTCTCCTCTGCTCCAGTCACCAGCCTATATATATTTTTCTCAGTCGCTGTATATTTGAAGGCTCCTCGTGCAACTCGTGCCGTTAAGAGAGGTCACGAAGACTGGAGTGCTTCAGCCAGGAGCATTAAGTTGCGCAAACCCCAATTTAAATGTTCTCTTTTCTCTCGTGTGTTTTCTAACAGAACCTGGGAGTATGTGTACAATTTGTCAGTCTTTGTGACCAGCACCGCCTGTGTGATCCCAGCATCCTGGGACTCTTTGCTAGGACCTGAAACAGTGCCTCTTGCTGCAGTGCTGTGACCCGTGTTACCATGACCATTCTTCACTGACTCTCCAGCTTGTTCATGCAAATTCTGCATGGATAATTAAAAAAAAAACAATCCAAAGGTTATGTTAATAGCCTTTCTGAACAGCCATGCTTATAAGCTTCCCTTGTTGATAAATAACAAACAGGAGCCCAAAGTAGTAACAAGCTTCTGGCACCCGTGCTATAATTCTGAAAAGTTATTTTTCATAACACCAAATACGCTCAAATAACCTTCAATTACAATATATAGAGCAATAAATAATACCTTATGTCTGCTTATACAAATAAAGAACATGAAGTGTTTGATGTTTACTAATGGAAGCAAATACAACGGCCTGTTTTGTTATCTCTTCCTACACCTCACTCCCGTTGTCCGCTTGCATCTTGTCAAAAACTTCGGCTTTGTGTCTCTGGAGCTGGCACCGTCTCTGCGCCGCGCATTCGTACAGGACCTAGAAACACAGAGTATTTATCAGGGCCTCCAGCTGCTACCACAATATAAGTAATTTTATCAACCTAATGTTTTATTTATCTGCACTTAATGTTCCTATTTAAAGGGGAGAGAATGTGGGAATATTAATGGAAAAGTTGGGGGCAGGGAGCTCAGATGAGTTATTAAAAGTTTCACCACTTGAGCTTTTAAGCTTCCCTGTCTGAAGCTGCTCAGATTGATATGAATGCGTCCATATCTCTCATGCAAATTGTCCCAGAGGCGGCTATTTTGGGCAGAGCGTATATTCATTGTGGTGTCACAAAAGGTCGATTAGGTCTGCCGAAATTCCTGGTTGATGCTGATTGACTGCGAGCGACATTTAAGTCTTTCAAACTTCATTATCTAACCCTTTCTCTGCAGGCTGAACATAGGCGTGCGCCTTATGCAACCTCAAAACAGACACCCTGAGTTGCAGATTTAGGAGCTTTTTAATTATCTGTGTGTAGGGAGGGAAAGAAACTGTGATGATTTTCTTTTCATGCTGAGGGGAGTTCTTTTCAGCCTGCTGCAGGAGGTGACACAAAACCCAGGGAGAGGAGTGAATAGGACTCTGCTCCCGGAGCACAGAAAATTGAACAGATTTTCCTCAAAGGTTCTCACAAAAACATGCCTGTCAGCTAACAATGAAGTGGAAAAGCATCTTCACCTGAAAATCCAGCTTGTCATGGGAAGTGCTAAGCAAGTGAAAAGAGAGGGGTGAAATGGAAACTCTTTTGACTCCTGAAGTCTGATGTTTGACTCCACATGGACCTTGTAATTTCTACCCAGCGGCGCCAGCTACTCCAGTGCCCTGTACCTTTACTTCGCTAATCTGCTTTGCAAAACTACCAATTTTCACTTCATCTTGCTGGAAAGAAGAAACAATTTCTACCACTGAAACATAGTTTTGGAAAGAATAATGATGGTCCGCTTGAAAACTGCACAATTTGGAAAAACAGTTCTGAAGAAAATAGGACAGCACTGCCGCCTGATGCATAGGCACACACACATATCCATATATATAGGAGTGAAGGGAAAGGAACTCTAGTGTCTGCTCTTCACTTTCTGTGTACATTTCTCCATGTTAAACTCTAAGGCTTGGCAGGATTGCTGGCTCTAGCAACTGAGTGATTTGGGCTGAAATTAACTTCTGTGGAGATGCTTGAAGACACAGGTGAAAAGGCTTCCAGCAATGAATATACTGAAAGTGGATGGAAGGAGCCCAAACCCTTTCTCCCGAACTTCCCACACATGCCTTTTGTGTGAGCAATGTGGTCACCTGTGGCTGTATAATTTCAGTATCTCAAGTAACGCCTGGAATGATAAGCACCTATTGGTTCTAATGACTGGCAACTTTTGGCAGGCGTTTAAGAGATTTTTAAACAACCCTTAATCCCTCACAGCTGTGATTGAATATAGACCGAAAGAACTGGCATTCCCTCTGCATCCTTTCACTTTAAATATAATCACTTGGTGGCAGTGATCGTGTACATTGTCTTTAACAGTGGAGGAAATTAGCTTTAATTTAACAAAGTGATTGCATCTTGGCTTTCAGAGATGCCTATTGCAAGCGCTATTCGGCACACCCCCCAGCCCCTGGGCCCAGAACAGCCCCACACGCAGCAGAACGCCGCTCCCCACTGCATCTGTAACCATCCCCTTGGATAGCTAAAAGGCAGCTTTGGCTTAACGACTCGGGAAACACGGCACTTCTAGTAGAGCTCCTTCCCACTTTGTCCGGCACTATGTGCGTGTGGAACCAGACTTTACTGTGGGACTTCACTGGGGAGCATGATCCTGGAAATACGGGGAACGGCATGTTTTACCTGAAGTCTGTCATATGCCCCCCGCCAGTGCTTAATCTCTACTGTCAATAGAGCCCCTTCCCTTTTTCACCTGCTCGTAAAACTTCCCTGCCATGGGCTTTTTAAGTGCCTGCTTTGCTGTAAGTGTCTGTTTGCTTTCTTGTGTCAGGGGCCAAAGAGGGTTATCAGAAGAGTACAGGTAAATACAAGTGTAATTTTGAGTCAGAGGA
The DNA here is from genome assembly GCA_034782735.1 of Sagittarius serpentarius. NCBI lineage: Eukaryota > Metazoa > Chordata > Aves > Accipitriformes > Sagittariidae > Sagittarius > Sagittarius serpentarius. The sequence goes on from JAVKLA010000024.1 coordinate 25,585,905, forward strand.
ACCTTTGGCAGTTACAGTAAGATGAGAGTAAACATAATCATTACACAGTCAGACCATTTTCATTTATTTATATCACCTCAGGGCAATATCTGGTTTGATGTGGCTATTTTAAAATCATTACCCTACTATTTTCTGTATCCCATCCATTCAATTTCCCACTAAAGGTTAAACAACCCACTTGGAGGAAAATATCTTTTTATTAAAGCAGCATTTAAGAAACAGGTACTGAGCTTTTGAGAAATTAAGTATTTACATTCATATGAAAGAAGAAATGTAACAGAAAGAAGCATCTTTTCTTCCAGGCACTGAAAATACAGCTATGATTTAGAGAATCCCCTCTCCACTGGAAGAGAAACAAGCTCTTTCTCACCCACACGAACTCTTCCCCTCACACGCACGCTGCACTCTCAGCCAGAGACAAGGAAAGACCACAAACAAGCGTTAGCCAAGTGAGATTTTCCCTATTAAACTTTCCCTATTCAATTGACCCTGCAAAACAACTAAGTGCAAACACTTGTTGACTAGTTGAAAGAAACAAGTCAGCAAATAAAACACATTAAACCACTTTACATAGTCACCATACGAAAACGGCCAATACAATGTGTAGGGGATAGGAAAGCAACTTGGATTGACATTGCGAGCAGTTGTCCCTGCGAGGGGGTGACCTCGGCCCATGCCAGAGAGCGCTGCATCCCCACAGCACCCCCCGAGCAGCCTGGAATGGGGTGCATAGGTGTGTGGACTACCGGGGGGCTTTCTCACAGGCACGGGCACTAGCGGGTTGCAGGGAGGGGTAGGGGTACACCTTAACCCCAACCACTCGCAGCTCCCACAGGAGAAGGGGAACTTGCACATCCCTTGTGTGATGTGGGACCCTACTTGTGAATATAGGATTCGAAAATCTGGACTTGTTGTAAAAGGATGTTGCAAAATCTGTTTGTGTACAGTAACATTTTTGAAGTGTCTGGTCTCGTGGTTTATCCATTGTATTGCTGATATTGATCCTGAATATATAGTTGACTGACTGGTAGTTAATTATGCGTCATTAAGTAAAATGATAGCCTGCTTCAGTACTGATCTAGTTTAAACAACATGAACTGGTTTTCCCTTCAAGACCCATTACACAATTGCCCTTTTTTGCAGACACATGGAAGCTACAGCCATGTGCTATACCTCACAGGGCAGACCAGTTACGCATGTACAGTGGTGGGAGATAAACCCACAAAAGTGTAATCCCCCTGTTGCCTTCCCCATCCGCAAGGCTGGGACAAAATAATGGTTTTTTCCCTCTTTTGAGGGGACTTCTGTGCTACCCTCTGCAGTAGTACCAGTGAGATGAGGAGGCAAGTGAGCAAGGCTGCCTGACATCCCACCAGAACCAGGCAGATCGGAGATACGGTGGCAGGTCTCAGAGCAGTGACATGAACCCTGACCGTGCACGCCCGTGTTGTCTGGCCCCAGCCCCAGCTCCTGCTGTACCACAGGCACTTTGGCAGATGCCAGTAACTCCAAACGACTTGGGTCCCAAAAGGGGATGGGTGACTCTTAAAGGATCAGAGCTCCATCCAATGCTTTAGGTCACAGCAGGAAGGTTTTTCAAGGCCCCTTGATTTCTGTGTGAGTGACACCTCATGACCCTGGGAGACGTCCCCACAAGGCAGCGTCTTCATCTCACTTCAGCTGTGAGCACCGTTTGTGCTGGGAGCTTGAGTTGTCTCTTCGCTTGCAGAGCCCCGATGTACTGAGGGGTTTCAGCGTCTCCACATGCTTGTGCAAGCTGTTTCCATTGCCATCTCGGGATGCTTTGTTGGATGATGATGTGATGTCAAGTCACATTATGTCCAGAGAGATGTGAAAAGACAGGCTTTAGTATATGGTGCCACTTCTTTATCTTACCCAGCTTCAGCTCTGGCAGTCAATGCCCCAGCTCACAGGTTCAAACTTCCCTTTAGGGGCACTGGAAAAACCACACCGTGAGAGGGATCCTTTCCTCTCCCACCTCGGGATGCCTTTTTGTGCCTTCAAGAGCTTCAAGTAAAGGCAGGAGCTCCTAGCACTTTCAGCAGTCCTGTCATACCATTAGAGGCTCTTGCTCCCAAGAAATGCCTCATCTCCACCAGTGTCCCTGCAGAGGAAGGGATGGGACATGGCATCCTCCCTGTGGCAGTAATCCCCACATCACAGTCCTCCTGCTAAGACCCTTGTGGGGAAATTGCCAGTGACAGAGTCCACCTACCTCGAGCAGCGGACAGACAGTGGCAAAATTTCTTCTTCTCTGAAATGAAAGCAGTACGTATTCTACTTGGCATTATGCTGCCAAATCTGGGGGCATCAGTGAGCTCAAGAAAATGACTGGGAAAACAGGATCTCAAAAGCTGCCCCTAGGTCTGCAGCCAATCCATTCCTGAGGCAGGTACTACATTCAGGATCTCACAGGAGTCACCCACACCCCTTCAGCTAATTTTCCCTGAATTGATATGCCTCTCCCTCTGCATTCCTGAAGTAGTACGACCTTCTAACTGCTCTCATTTCCCTGTTGTTCTTACCTTTTTCAACTCTTGAGAAAGTAAAAATAGTAAAAAAAGGAAAAGGGAGAGCAATATTTTTCTCTTGGCAGTGCTCATCGTAGAGTGCGAGGAATTACTGTGACTCCCCTAAGCTTCTCTGCCTGCTCTTGGTCCACTACAAAGGGAAACCTCTTCCTCTGGGGCTCAGGTTGGGACTTGCCTGCAGCAGCTTGTTCGCCCGCCCAAGGCAGCAAGGGAAGGAGGCGGACTGGCCCTCCTTTACAGCCATACATTGCGTTAGCCACCTTTACCAAGAGCACACTTCATTGCAGGGTTCGCAGTTTGGCTTGCTGCTTTCACATGAGATCTCAAGCCCTATTTCAAGCTTTTTCTGTTATTTTATAGACCAGTGAACACCATTTAGTTTTATCTTCCTGCCTTATGGTAGGCATTCTTTTGTCCTTAAAAGTACTTAGGCACAAGCTGTGCACGGATCTAAAAAATAACAATAATCACAGTCTGATGGAAAGCTGAAGCCATTTGTATGAGAAAGGGAAAAAAAAGCAGCCACAGAACAAATGCAAAACCGATGAAAAACACACTCATCTTGTTAGTCCTGGCTGTGAAGGGACTCACTAGTATGGCTGAGAAATGCTGATTTCAGAATTTAAGATAGGTAGTAGGGGCAATTGGAATTTCTCCCCAGCCTTGTCTGTTGTCACTGCTTGGCTTTCTACTCAGAGCATGCATTCTCTTTAAAAGTTTTTCTTTCCACCTGGCCTGTGCTAAGGGATTTGTTGTTTTATACTAAACCCACATCCCCCATTTCAATCCAAAACTTGGTTCCACTCCTGTCTTATGTTTAGAATCATAGAATCATAAAATCATAGAATTGCTTAGATTGGAAAAGACCTATGAGATCATCCAGTCCAATCGTTTAACCTAGCACTGACAAGTCCCACACTAAACCATGTCCCTAAGCACTACATCTACATGACTTTTAAAAACATCCAGCGATGGGGCCTCCACCACTGCCCTGGGCAACCCGTTCTAATGACCCTTTCAATGAAGAAATTCTTCCTAATATCCAGTCTAAACTGAAGTTGAGATACCTGCTTGGGTGCAGACCTTCTCCCTAGGTCTTGGTATTTCTGGGGCTCCAGGCAGAACTGCGTTCTTCTGCTCAAAAATCATAGCCACTGGTCACAACCAAGCGAGGCAGAGAACTGACGTGTGCAAATTCTGATCCTAGGTCTTGCTTGAATGCAGAATAGGGGCAGTAAGTTATAGACAGGTCCTTGAAAATATTTTAGTGTCACTGGCTTTGCTGGGACTAGAGTGGACACAACACATGGCACAGGAATATTTTAGCCAAGGACAGATCAAAGCTCTTAAGATACTCTCTCATCAATAAGTTCTGATTCTTCATAGTTAGTCCTGAAAGTGATTTATTCTGAAGACAAAGGGGGCTTATCTGCAAAGTAAGAAAATGCTTCCTTCTGACACTTTGTTATGCAAACTCATTTGCATAGGAAGCACTTCGATATTGCAGTGAAAGAGCGTAATTCCTGCTAGGTGCTGAACATTCATGGCCTTGAAATTCATTTAGGCATGTTTGTCCTTGGGACCATTCATGCACTTGAATGTAGCAAAGCGCCCTTAGGACATACCTGGATTGGGACCAGAACGCTTACTATATGTAGGGTGTGAGCTGGTTCATGTTTAAAACTAATTTTAAATGTTGACTTGTGTAACCTTCAGCGTGTCCCTCCAGATGAAAATGACTCCATCTTACCCCAATAGATAGATCTCCTTGGAAAGTTCATGCATAAACTGTATTTAAGGAAAATAGCTTCTAATTATGCAAAGATATTAACAACCATCCCATCTGATTGTAATGAGGATAATTTGCATTATTCCCAAACAAAAAGCTTCGTTAGAAGAGAGTTACGGCTGAAATGCATTTTGCTACAGTCCAGCTAATGATCAGTAAACCATTATTCTACTTTGTTTACAAAAGTTCTACTGCTCAAAAAAGTTGGAATGGCTGAAGATGAACAGTTAACAGTCTGCCAACATATTCCCCATCACTACATAACCCTCCATCATTCACCATCACAGTTTCTTGATTTATTTGTCTTTTTTAAGCTTCCTTCTCCTCTTTGTTTGGTTCTGATAGAAATACACCAGTGGATTTACATTGCAGGCTTAAATACAGTTTTCTCAAACGTGCTGTAAAGGGCTCTGAACAGACTATAATCCCAGGATTATTTTGGTTATGCTGGAGGATGGTAAAATCTTGTACCAGAATTATGTGGTGAAGCAGAAGAACACTTTAGCTATTAGCATCAGAGTGATCAATCCATTTGTATTATGAAATGCGTAGATTATATAATCTAGGGAGAGCTCGTGTAGGAAGTTTGTGTTTAACAACATGGTTTATGAGCCTATATGGGATGAATATACACACTGCATAATAAATAATCTCTTAGTGCTACGAGCTGAAGTTTCAAAGCAGCCTAATAGAGTCATGCATCTAACTCCCTTACGTCTTTGAAACCCTAGACACAATATACTAGAAATAGGAAAGGGACTTGAATAGTAATTACAAGCGTATTTTGAAACCTATAGAGGGAAAAAATGGATTAAGGGCATTGTAAATTGAGGAAGGAGAGAATGATGAACTATGTTTTTTGGAGCTAAAGGACCAATATACTTTTGTGGCCTTGAAAGTTTATATGAATTATCTAGCAATTGTACAGTATGCTTGTAGCAGTGTTTTCTTTGCAGAAAGCTCTAACTCTGTTCAGGGTTTGATAGTTTATTTCCTTTTCAAAAAGTAAAATTGGATAGAGGGCAGAGGAAAAAAAATGCAGCTGGTGGGTATGTACGTTTCTTCTCGTTGTTTTGTATGAACTGAATATTATTTAAGAGGCTGTATCCACACTAGGAGCTGTGATGAGGGATAATGAAATCCCTCATCTGCACACAGAGAATCAGCAAAAGGAGGTAGCTTCTCTGCTAATGTTAATTGGCATCGTTAATGAAAATCAACAGAGAATCAGTGGTTTTTGCTACCTGAGGATCTCATCCAGAGTGCTTAAATCTCTTCTAACAACGTAAAACAAACTAGTGCAAGGTATGTGCCATACTGTGACCCGTAGCTGAAATTTACTGGCTTTATTGCAAATACGTATAATGTAACTTAGTTGGAATTAACAGGGAGTATATGTGTACAGGTATGAAGAGAAAGACCTGACTTTGGTTATGTGTTAAGCTATATATTCCTTTATCTCTAGCCATTTAAATGTCAGTTACTTCAGGGGTTATTTTACTGTCTACACATTTTGTATTTTTGCAGTAGGTATTTGCTTTGGCAGTCCTAAACACAGATATGTGGAACTTTGTGCGTTGCCAGTAGTAATAATTTTCAAAAGGTAAGGAAGTCACTTCTGTGTCTGAGGGAGAATTCCTGGGCTACACACTAATTGCAGGGCCTGTAACACTGAAAAATGTAGCCCTTCTATTAACATAATTTCAAAATCCCAGTGAGGCTACTTGAGCTTTCATTGATGATAACAAAGAAGTGAACACTAGAATCAGCGAAGCCCAGATTTCTATGGATTTGTGTATTGTGCTCAACTGCGATTTCCAGGGGAATGTAACTTCTGATTGAAATGTTGCCTGTGTGTGATGGATTCTGCACGGATTCTCTGGTCTCTAGTAAAAGGTGGGGTCCTCTTGCAATCTTTCTCACTTCTATGGCTCTCCAAGTCTCTTCTTTCTAGCCAGCTATTTGCATCAAAAATTAGGAGCTTAATTACCTTCTACGTCTCTTCCTTTTCTATTAAATTGGATTGCAATCAGGCAGCAGGTTCAACAGTCATCAGGGGGAAGGCATTCAAAGTCACACGGACAGGCTGACTATATGCATACTGTGTACATACGGTAAAAGAATAAAATAAACAAGTTTCCAATTCAGGCAGCTGGAACTGCAATCATTCTATGACCCTTCCGCATTGCTTTCCCCCCATCTTCCCTCCTCATAATACTTCCCTAGCCCCTCTCCTCTAATTCTTTCTCTCACAGTTCCTACATTTTTCCTACAGCCCGTTGCATGCATCTCTTTCTCCCTGTTCCTACCCCTGTTTTTCTCTCGGGAATGTCTTTCTTATCCTTTCCTCCCTGGAGGTTCATAGCTCAGCAGAGTTGCTTTTGCTCTGGGGTTACAATCTAGAAAACAAGGCAACAGAGGAATTTTGCTTTGAAATGAGACGCTTGCCTAAACACATCCAACGCATTCGGTAGGAACACTTTTCCCTCCCCACTTCCCTCTATACATTTGTTTCTCTTAATTGTTCATCTCTATTCAAAGCAATTTCCTTGGCATACACATTTTCATTAAATGTAATGAAGGAAGGACAATTTAGCATCCCACCTGTGACAACTCACTGATCAGATCATGATGACCTATTGTGAATACCTGGGCTTCAGTCAAGTTTTTGATTAGTGGAAAGAAGTAACATCTACATAATTAAGATTGTAGCCAGAATTTATTTATTCTGAGCCAGTTTAATTTAAAAGTAAAGGTCCGTTAATTAGATAAATGATGAAGGCACCTCCATAGCACTCACTGGTGGAATATCTGAGAATTTATAGTTGGTCTCACTCAATTCATATTCTGAAAATTTGCCATGTGTGTAGTCTGCAGAAGGGGGATAATTTATTTGTGGGTACACTGTAAGAAAAGCAGAGAAGCAGCTTGTAAAATATGGAATTTGAAAAATTTGGTGTAAATCATACCTGGAACAATGTGAAATGATTCTTGCTCTACTGTCATGCAATAGCTCATGAATGGTTTGGTCTAGAAACTTCAAATATGATTTATTCAAAAGGTCCTCATCCCTCCCACTCTGCATAAAAAGAGGAGGAGAGGGCTGGTGAACTTGGAAGCTATCCCCTGGAAAAGTGGAAACAGCAGAGCAGCCTGATGGGATCTGAAATAGCTTATTGAGTTTGTCACTGATACTATAGGCTTCTGAAGTCACAAACCAGGAGGATGGACAGCAGCAGTCTGTACTGCTGTCGGAGCGGGACCTTCAGTCTCCTTGCAGCCAGCTGTTCTTTTAGTCACACGCCAGCACCGACTCCTAATACATAGGGACTATTAATACCACTGTCAGCTTCCCACACAAACAGCCCCCTTGCATGGAGCTTCTAATTCTGTGACCCCTCTGTTAGCTCCATAAACCACCGTGCCCTGAGACACACAATCATTTTCTCATTGATTCTTGTTGGTCTCCCAGTGTCATAACATCACAGGAGCACTCAAGAAACATTTAGGAATGAAGGAAAGGAGTTTTTCCTTATGATGTGTCTTCTACCATCACCGTGTTGCTGTTGGTGCCATCCAGGGTTAAAAAACTGACTGCGACAAAGCAAACAGCATAGCAGTGATAATAAGTGATTGCAGCTTTAGCAAGACGGAGTACACAATGAAATCCAAAAAGTAGCTGTCAGATAATTACAGAGCTTTTTGCTGCAGGCTGCACATGTGAATTTCATACGATGTTTATTAAAAATAAGTACATTACAACAGGAAACCTTATTCGCTTATATTTGCAAATGTACATCAAAAATTTGAAGAGCAAATGTTGTACAAAAAAAGCTCTTTAAAAATACCTGGGGTTGACGACAGCGTTAAAGCAAAATTTACTCCTTTCCCACTCAAAAAAACAGAGGAAGAATGTGAAAACATAAGGCTAGGGCTCCCCAGACAATAACGCTTTTGTCTCCATAGTTCTTCTATCCTCTACACTCTCCTCCAAAAGTAAATACAAGCTTGTTACATGTATCCCAGCTCATTAACATTTCAAATTGTCCTTCTATCAATTTAAATATGAATAGATCATTGTGTATGAGAGGGATGACTCATTTCAATGGCTGAAACTGATAGTCAGAAATTGTATCCCAAAATGTTTTTTCAGCAGCAAAATGGGAGCTCCAATTATAAGAATGCCTACTTCTGCGTCTGGGAGTGCGCCAGGTGTGTGTATGAAATACCTTTACACCTGACTTCTCTCGTATTTTGCTTGGGTAGTCTGCTGTGATATTTTATGCTGTAGTTGGTTTCCTTTTGTCATCATCTCGTTCGTAAAAGAAGTTTGCAGAAGAAGCAGAGCTCCCACACTTCCACAACTACAGACACTAGATAAGCGGCTGCTGACGGTTGTCGTCTAAATAGTGAACTTGCTACACAGAAGCTGGAGAGATCAGGGACCTAAACTAACTCTCAGGTAACTTAGCAAAAACAGTATTAGCAAATCATATTGTTTGGTTTTGTGCCAAACTACTCTGGCCTTTGACTTTTTCCCCTCTAAAGAAAAACATGACGATTTTTTTCCCCTTTGCTCTTTTACAAGAAACTCTTGACTAGTCCAGAATATAAAGAAGCCTCATGAACTGCAGTTAAATTATGAAAAGATGGGAGGCAGATAGAAGTTTTCCAAAGCCTTCCATTTGATGTGAGTTTTGAACAGAAGACAAAACATCCTCAACCTTCTCTTACTCATTTTCACGCTTCCATCCAGCAGCCTGGAGCTGTTGAAAACTGCCAGTAAATGAACCAAAGTGGAGTTATTTTTTTCTACCCTTCAGTGAAAGAAAGAGAGGTTTTGTTCTTTTCTGTCCCACTTAATGGTTCTGTGAATTTGCTGGTGTGCAGGTATGTTTTGAAAGCCTCAAATTACACACCAATTGGTAAGCGAAAAGACAGCCAATACCCTGTGCAGAAATTGGCAGTAAGTGTTATTTGGAACAGTTAATCACTAATTTTACATTGACGCTACATATTTTAATTCCATTTAGTGCTGACTGATGCAAAATGGCATCCATGGTAGTGAATTAGTGAGAAGTGACCTGGTGGTGAATTAGTGTAAATTCTCTTTACAAGGCAAGTGTTTATTTTTGTTACACATGAAGTTTAAAAAAATGTTGGTAATCCCAGCTAAAATTTCACTAAATGTATTTTAGAGAATGCTTGAATTCTCAGGAGTGATTTTGTTTCTGGAGACTGACACGTCAGATTCTCGAGCCCTAGGCAGTAACTTGCATTTCTGCCGTAACAGATTTCTTCTCGGTTTGCATTGAAATAGCTGCTTACTATGTCTTCTAAAACTACCTTCCATTTCTTGAAAACTTGGAAGCAAGAATTAAATGCTTTCTTTTCACTCTGCAGAGCTGTCAGAGAGGGGGGTTAACATACATTTGTTTCTGCAGACTAGTGATGGTGAATATTACACATAAGTATGTATTTGTGCAGTAGCTCTCTATCTGTAGTCTGTGATGTCTGGCCTATTTTTAGGTGAACAAGCAAGTCTTACATTCCCCGTACAGAGGCATTAACTACATTCATTTAGGGATCACAAATGCATAGCTTGAAAACCATAGTGTCTGAGGAAGCAGGTGAGTAGGAGGTACCATCTGTAGGCCTAAAGAGCTTCTTGTAAACTGCCCCAGGATGCAACCAAAAACCCAGATGGAAGCTCATGCATCCTCCCTGTTCTTCTGCTACCCCCTGGTTTGCCTCCTTCTCTACTTTCCTTCAAGGAAGCCAATACAACCAAGCAACTTCTTCTATCTCTTCCAAAGGATCATGGCCTTATTCTTTCTAATTCCCCTCATAAAAGTCATCTTCTGCAATGGAATATGTTTGAATAAAGATCTCATATTTTCTCCTTTCCCTTGATTTTGTACTATCCACCTCTAGGCAGAAACAAGAACCCCACTGTGTCTGGGAACAGCCAGCACATGATTAAAGCCTTCACAACAAATAAACATGAAATAGCAATGCTTGTCAAAGCTGGTGAAAAGAGAGCCTCTTCATGCTGCTTGTGACCAGCTCAGTCCTTGCCAGTGGCTTGTTCTGGTTTTGTTCCTCCTGTTGACTTGAATTCTTAGCACTGACCTTGGATTTGGAGGGGCAGCCCATGTCAGTACCCAAATTAGCTTTTTGCTTGCTTTGCAATTCCCACAGGCAAAAAATATATGAAGTACCCCTCACAAAAGTCCTGAACCCAAGTGTCTCCTCCACACCTCGCTGTACTGGGGTAGCCCTGTCCAACTGTTTCTCTTGCTTGGAGCCGCTCAGGCAGGTGCTCCCATTTCTCTTCACTGACAGAGGCTTTAAGGCCCCTGGGGTCTCCAGAGTCGGAGAGCCTGCGACACATTTTCATGGGAACACAATGCCACCCGGACACGTGGTTCCCCTTGAGGGCCACAGTTGGTCTCTGTAATGAGTGTTTGAATACGCTGTATGACTAGCGTGTACCTATGATTTCTGAGGCTTCATGTGTGCTGGTGTTTCTAATCTCAAGTAACTGAGTTGGTTTTGCTGATGCATGAAGACAGCGACATGCTACTCCTTCCTTACATAAACACATATACACACGAAAAGGCAGAGGGAATAGAAATAGCTAAACAAATGCACAGAAATGGTAAGCATAAATATTTCAGATGTAGATATGGCAAAAATATATGGCAGGCAGATCTCTAGAGAAACAGAAGGATAGCCCACAGCAATAAGCAGTAGTTGTCTACGAAAGAGACACATGCAGTGGTAAATGGCTTGTGACTCTTCAAAATTTAATTTGCCATGAAAGCCCATCATGAATGATGCAAGGGCAATACCTGGTGGAAAACTATCCAGCACTACTTCTTTTCTTCTTAACCTGTGGGATGGAAAGTTATCTGATGGGTTACAATAAGCAAACATGAATGCAGATACGCAGAGGTATCTCAGCACTTGACAGCTTTCAAAGTTTATTGTCAAACCAAATTAGCAGAAATCTGCCACGTATGAGCAGGCAGAACAGCAGGCCAGATGCTAAAATGTCTGCAGTGAAATCATTGCCTTCCGTGGTATTCTTACAACCCTCTCCTTCCCCTTGACCTCCATTTGCTAGTTCATAAGATATTAAGGTGTCAGCAGCCAAAAGCAACTGCTGGGGAAGGTTTCAACAGCCTTATTTACTCCTCAGCCTCTTTCCTACTTAATTTGCTGGTAGCTGTCAGTTGTGATATGCCCGAAGAAAGGGTAAGGGCCTCTTTTTTTTTTTTTCTCTGTAGATCTTAACACTTTTAAGCACTATCTCCAGTCTCTGATAAGCAGACTATAGTTGAAGTTGTAACACAACATGTGGAATGGAGATAAAGTACCCACAGAAGTCTGGCTATCATATGGCTGTGGAGGGACTGTGAGGAAGAGCAATGTAAGGAATTGTGCAGTTGCATATACATGCTGGTCCTCAGAGACCTCTTTGTCCTCAGTTTGGAACCCTGGTTCTCCATCCACCTTATTATGTATGGGTTTGGGTAGATGGACATCTGTAACATGCAAGTTTCCCACAACATGAGATGGGAAGCGTTTTGTCCACAAGGCAACTGAACCTACCCTAGAGCTGATGTCTTCTGATCCAGCTACGAGCTCCTCCCCTGTGGTCCTTCTACCTCGTGTGCAGCTATTGTTTCAGTGCTTTGCTAGATTGTCCCATATGAATGTCTTTAAGTTAAATATACGTTTCCACGTGTACAGTGCTCAGCCCTTGTTGGTGTTATGCAAAAACCTGTAAGCCTAAGTCACACTTCCCAATGGAGAATCCCAAAGCTCTTCAGACAAACTCATCCCTCTCTGTCCTTATTCTAGTGCATGCCATCAGGCCAGCTTTCAGAGGTGGCCCCTCCTCTCAGCATTCAGTCTTGCCTGATGTCCTCAGGGAAGTAAGGAATTAAATGGAATGTATTTTTAAAAGAAAAGCAAGAAAGCCCTCCTGCTGGAGCTGAACAAAGTTGAGACAGCTCTGTCAGCTGCATGTCTTCACTTTGCAGGGAGCTGTCAGTAAGCTCTTTAAAGTTGGGGAACTTAAGCAGGCAAAACAATTGTGTGTGTCACTTGTAATCTACATGCGCAAATTGCACCATGTTGAAAGCAAGAAAATTCATTATTATTTATATAACTAGATCTTGTAGATTTCATTAAGATTAGGTCAGGCTGTGGAGTTATCACATACACTTGTTTGCGGTTTTGTTAATCTTCATTTGCAAATGCTGATTAGTGCCACAAAACTCTCTTGCTGTTTACTGCAAAATCCTGCTTCTTTTCTTCTTGTCAGGAAGACTCAGGAGGAGGGAGAGGGGAGGGAGAAAGAGAGAGAAGGGGGCTTCAAAGCCAGTAGCCAGAACCAGAGGGAACATGAGAATAGATTTGCTTGAAAAAGGGAAGGGAAGGGAAGGGAAGGGAAGGGAAGGGAAGGGAAGGGAAGGCAAGGA
>JAVKLA010000024.1:25602828-25620528 GCA_034782735.1 Sagittarius serpentarius
CCATCCCACTGGGTGGGGGGGAGCGAGTGAGCGGCTGTGTGGTGCTGTGTTGCTGGCTGGGGTTAAACCACGACATCATCTAACTTTGGCAGCATGTGTGACAGAATCTGCTGTTTATGCTTTGAATCAGTATTTTGTATTTCTTTGTTTTGTTTTCAGATTAATCTTGGAAGCAACCAGTATCTTTTCTCAGTTGTTGTGGATCCCAGAGAAATGCCATGCTTCTGCCTCAGGCATGATGTTGATGCTCTTCTCTGGCAGCCCCACTCTGACCAACCAGAGAACATGTGGGAACACATTGCAACTTTTAATGCTTTAGGTAAGAAATTAACTTCTGTGTCACACTCCTCTATCTGAGACTTTTCTACCTGAATATTCTTAGTATGGCTTCTGTTGATATTTTACTTGATTAAATTTGAATTGAAAGGTACTATAGTTCTGTTGATAGCAGCATGGTAGATTAATTTTAGAAATATTAGAACATAAGAAATAAAATGTTTATGCATTGGGAGGAGAATAAGCCTTTTCAGACCATATACAGGGTGCAAGCACAAGGAGAGTTCTTTGGATAAGTGAACTTGAGTTAAAGTCTTACAAGCACGATCACCACCTTAACACTCATACAGAAATCATCAGGGAAACAGCTGCAGTTCCTTGATGACATGTCTAGGTGTATATATGCTTATGGTAAGATGTTTTAGTAAGGGACCTTTAGATTTTTCCTATCTTATTGTCCCAAGTGACAAGTCAGAAGAATTGGACATCATCACTGTTTCATCTGTTCTAAGAGCTCGGAGCATCAAATGGTGCTGGTACAGAGTAGGTTCAAAAGAAGCAAAAAGAAATACTTCACATATGTGCATTTAAGCTATGGAATCCTTTTCCACAAAACTTTGTGGGCATGGAAAGTTTTCATGAATTTGAAAATAAAATAAAAAATCATCATGACAGGAAAAATCAATCAAGAGCGTAACTGTGCCAGCTCTGGCTCAAGAAGTCCCTAACTCTTCTGAAATTACAGACTGCCAGAAAAGTAGAAAATGTGATTGTGAAGAATCATTAGTTATTTCTGTATTCTTGCAATCAGGACTAAGAATTTGTTTTTACCCACGGTTGGAAGCAGAACCCTAAAGGTCAGAAGCAGAAAGTACTTTGAAAAATATGGATGCAAGAGTAAGAATTGCCATACCAGATCAAATAGGATCGTTCATGTATCCTAGTATTGTACCTGTCAAGTAAGAAACAGATAAATCAGTTTTCATGAAAATTAATCTGGTCCAGAATTCTGCTGTGACAGCTATAGTCTTGATGTTCTCTAAGTGTTCTCTAGACCCATTCCTTCAATACCATGAGTGTGACAATTTATTCCCTCCCTTCTCCAAATGTATTTGTTTGACCACACCACTCTCAGTCTGGGTCCAAAATGAAAGGGAAGATATTAGCTGTTTTACAGAGCTCACATAGGTTACCATAACACATAATTAGTTTTGTTCTGAGTTTTTACAATTTATTTAGTTTTGTAATAAGAATGACTTTTTAATAGCCTGTTATTTTAACTTAAGATCAAATTAAGCTGTAAGCATCTTAACAAATCCTCCAACAAGAGAGATTAATTTCACAATTTGTTCTTTATGCTGGAAAAAAAGTGGATGATAAGGATTAAAATGTTTTTTCAAATTACTATTAGTTTCAAGTTTCTATGCTGACTTTGTAGTACTGTTTCAAGAATGTGTTTCTATTGTTTTGAAAATAACAGGAAGGAAATTATGATATCTTTTGAGTTTTTTGTACCTAAGGTGATAAAACCCAAATTGTTCCTGTACTTCTTTCTCCTTATTGTACTATCATTTTACAGTATTAATTGAGGTTTACACTTCTGTACTAATCTAGTTCACCTTTTATGTGCCAGAGGTGATGTAGGTCATCAGGTTGTTTACAAGCAAATTTAGAAGTACTTTGCAAGAGCTAGTAGTAAAAATCAGGATTTTCTAGATTAAAAGGCTAGTTTTCCAAAACCCACAGTATTCATTATATTGAGCAAAGCAATGTTAGTAGCCCTATTTCCCTCTTCCTCTGCTTGAACTTTTGGAATTAGTTTTTAACAAGCTATACAAAGGTGATAATTGAAAAGTTAATATTTTTCAGTTCAAGTCTGGGACTGAAACCTAAGGAAGGAACCAAAGGGAAAATGAAAGGACCAAGTTTTTTGTTCTATATATCTTTCCTAACAACTTGTTGTTGAAAAAAAGCAATTGGTCTTGAATAGACCTTTGGCTGCTAACATCTAGTGATTTGCTGCTGGTTGAAGGAGTGGTTGCGTGATCTTGCCCATTCTTACCACAGTTTACTCAAGAAGCCTTTGTCTTTCACTGACTACTCATTAGTCATAGAATCATAGAATAGTCTGGGTTGGAAGGGACCTTAAAGACTATCTAGTTCTAACTCCTCTGCCATGGGCAGGGACACCTTCCACTAGACCAGGTTGCTCAAAGCCCCATCCAGCCTGGCCTTGAACACTTCCAGGGAGGGGGCATCCACAGCCTCTGGGCAACCTGTTCCAGTGCCTCAACCACCCTCACAGTGAAGAACTTCTTCCTTCTTGCTGTATAAATCCCCTGCTTCTAACAGGGTTGTATCTGTAAACCAGAAAAATAGAGGATAGTGACACTTCTTAGTTTTTGGTTTTGTTTTTTTTTTTTTTTTTAAAAAAAGAACCTATGATTTTCTTTCTGGGAAATCCCATGTAAATACAGGTCCCCTGCCTCAAAAGCTTCTTTTACCTGCAAGCCTATACTTAAATCCTGCTTTTATTATTAGTGCCAGTGTACTTTCAAACCCTTTTTCTTGGGCTGTCTTGGTTCTTGGCAGCTAGACAGAGACTGAAGGCTGCTGCTGGGTACATAAACAGTCAGAACCCGCCTGCAGTTGTGACACACACACACAATCACCATTGCATCACCTGGAGGCATCCCAATTAAATGGAATTACCACCCCCGCCATGCCATAGTTATCACTATTAAATGTCATTAGGCTTAAATGAGGTTTGCTCTGAGAGATGTCCCGATTAAACGATTTTCCTGATTAAGTCCAAGTGGCATGTGCTTTAATATACTCTGTTACCATACACATGTGGTTTTCCTAATTTTATTGTTTCTTTGACTCCAAGTTTCTGGCTGTCATAGCATTAAGTCCTCGGTTAAACCCTTAAGTGCAAAAGCTCTGCATACACAAGGCCTTTTAACTTTGCAATGTCATTTTCCCATTTTATTAAAGGAAAGAGAGCTGGTTTCAAAAATCAGGGCCTTAGTCATGTAGGAAAAATGGCATATGCAAAGCTAAAGCTAACACAGTTGATTAGGGAATCAACTGAAATCTTTAGCAGACTGCGAGCTGTTGAAGGGGTGAGCGCAGACTGTGTACAAACAATCAAATGAATATGAGGTATTTTTAATTTTCCTGTCAGAGTTCCTGCTCATTCCTTCATGGCTGGACTGGAATGAGCCCAGCCTAACTTTTCTCTCTACGGATGTTCAGGGATGTTACAGTACGAGTTCTGTGCTCTGCTGATCCTTTCCTTTTCCTTCCTCCGCATCTGGTTGCAAAGTACCAAACTAGAAACCTGAAAACTTGTGGCATTTGGCCATTGAATGGATTTCCAGTGTTTTAACTGATGGTTTGAAAGCATTGAAGAAAAACGTCGGAAATCAAATATTTGTAAAAAATTGTTTTTGTCAAGAAGGTGGGAAAGAGGAACAGAGGAGAAAAGAGAGGGGAAACCCCATTTGTCTGCCAGTGCAAGAGGAGACGGGTCAGGAATATGACCCAGAGCAACATAGGAGCTTCATGGAAAGCAGCCAGATTCAGAGAGGTTTGATACAGGCCAAGGTAACTCACCACAATCTTTTCTCTTACTCTTTTCATACAAGACACAGTGTCCACTACTAGCTACAGAGCACCTCATGGACGAATCCATGATGCATCTGGAGTCCTGGTGCCTGATCAGCTCTAGCTCAGCGTAGTACTCTTCTGCCCTGTTCGCATGTAACTTCCCAGTGACAGGACACAGCCTGGAAGTGCACAAACATCTGGGGAGGAAGAAAACACTTAAGTCCTGATGATCAAACGTAACTGGCAGTCTCGTCGCTCTGAATAGGCCACCTGACATCAACTAAGAAAGCGTGCAAGTAGATGTAAGGGAAAAAAAGTTAAGAATTAGGGTGGTAAAGCATCAGAACAGGCTTCCCAGAGAGGCTGTGCAATCTCCATTCTGGGAAATTTGCAAAACTTGACCAGACAAGACGCTGGGCAATCTGATCCAGCTGGAAGTTAGCTTCACATTGAGCACGGAGTTGGACTAGAGACCTTCAGATGTCTTTTCCAAGCTCAGTTAGTCTATATTTTATGCAGCTCTTCTTCCCAAGTAACAGGTATTCTCTTTCTCTATCTTCTGTCAAAATTAATGGGAATGAGATACCTAAAACTCCTGGAGATCCCAGCCTGTGCTTTCCAGACCTCTGACCTGCAGTCTCAGACAACCTGCTGCTCTGGAGCAGTTATACAAAGGAGCTACTCACCTGGCTCACCTTGGAGCCTGCTTTTACACTGGATGGGGCCCAGTCCAGTCCTCTGAGGAATGGCAGGTGAGTACAGAAAACAGCTCTCTCTCTTCTCTAAGCAGTCCTGGGAGCTTCCTATGGATGTGCCAGACAGAGGCTGAATAAGTCAGTAGCCTTTCATCCATGAAGCTCAATGAAGGCACTGAACAGCTCTGTTGCTGTTCAAACCTGAGTGCTATCTGAAGAACTAAAGAAACTGAGAATGTCATAATGCACTGCAAAACTGAATAATAAAACTTGCCTCCATCATAGCTCTCTTTCATCACAGATTTTATTCACATAGCAGTCCCCATTTTACAGTTCGGCATAGAGCAGTTTAGCAGTTTGGCACAGTATTACCTAGAGCAAGGAACTGAATCTCATTTGCCTTACCCCTAACCTGGCAACTGGCAAAAGTGCAAGAAGATTAGAGCTGGTCTGAGTAGAGAAATTTATTTTCTTGACTCAAGCTGCTGTAGCAGTTGTTTAGGCTATCTTACAGAGAAAGTAAAGCGAACATACATTGCCTTTGTCATGGATGCTGAAAATATGCTCTGTGTCACATCACTGCATGGAGGATACTCGCCTGGACTGTGCGTCTGGCCCTCACCAGAGCTGTCAGTCACAGACAGACTGGAAATTACAGCTCCTTCTTTGGACTCGTGCCACACACATTAATGTGTTCAAAATAAGCTTCTTATTTGTTTTAGACTTTGCACCTAAAAACACAAGCTGAATGCTTCTCTGAATGCCCTTGTACAACATAAAAGCCTTTCTAATCCTTGTTATTTCCCACAGCTGCCTCAGGTGTCTGCACTGCTGCAAACAGCAACTAGAGGACAAGGCACTTGTCTGTCAAGCACAGATCCAAAAGACACCGTGTTTATCCCTCCCCTTATTTGCCTTCCAGCCAGCACAAAACACTCTGTGATCAAGGTACGTACGCACTTTGCCCCAGGACTCCTTTTTCTCTTATGAACATAAATACGGTTCATACCAAAAATAATTGAGTCCTCAAGCCATTCATTTGAATGGACAAATATAGATTGAGGGCTGCCTGCTGATGGCCTAATACGTTCACCCAGGTCCTGCGACTAGCGCTTTGTTTGACTGCCTTTAGGCTGCTCTCCTCTCAGTGTCTTCCTTAGATCCTCTGAATCACTTCTCAGAGGCAATAAGCCTTTCTCCACTGAGTGGGTCTAGGTATTTCTCTCAAAGATGTACTTCATTCAGGAACAATGTAAAAAGCTACAAGAGCAATGCCCTTGGCTAGGAAGATTGAAGCCCACTTTGCTCTTGAAGTAGTACTAAATTGCAGTATGTGTCGGAGCTAGGTTACAATGCATTCTTTGTCCAGGGCTTCTCACTAAATACTGTGCATACCTCCTGTACTCAGAATAATGACACAAACAACGGGACATCCAGCTCTGCTTTCCATTAGATTAACACTGAACATAATTGTCCTTGACAGGACAGCTTTCAAAGCAAGGAAAAGTTTGAGCTACCCACATTGTCTTTCAAAAAGACTGAGTAAAGCATGCTGTGATTTCTTCTTGACTGATACTACTGCAGTAATGCAGTAGCAATATAGTATATATTGTCTTTACGGCCTGGAATACATGACTACATCATCCCTGTTGCATTGCACAAGGCTCATGGCATGCTTTTGATGGGCAATACAAGCACACATTGTTTTCCTAAGAAACAACAGCTGAGAGCCTTCTTAAGCTCACAGCTACTAACATCATCTGCAATCAATACAAAGAGCACCAGAGGTTTTTCTACTGTATTTCCCACAACGCAGCTTCATTCTCTGCTTATTTATGTCCACCGTGAAAATAAAATATAGCCAAGTCTTCTTTACCAGTATTCCTATATATCAAGAAGACAGAACCAGGCTTTTCACAGTGGTGCATGGAAGGAGGAGACACAGCGGACATAAACTGAAACAAGACAGGTTCAGGTCAGATATAAGGAAAAACTTCTCACATTGAGGACAGTCAAGCAGTGGAAAAGGCTATGCAGAGGGACTGTGCATGTAATTCCCCATCCTTGGAGGATTCGAAGGCCTGAATGGGTACAGCCATGAGAGATCTGGTTTGACCTTGGAGCTGACCACGCTTTGAGGAGGAGATTGGACTAGAAGGCTCCTGAGGTGTCTTCCAACCTGAATTATCCTATGGTCCTGTGAAAAGGCAACTTTTTGTATGCTAGAACAAACAGACAAAGAGTAAAAGAGACAACCTCCGCACTGTATGCTTGTACGGATTGTAAACAGCAACAATACAGGGGGGAATGGCTAGTTATGATGCTCATGGGCTTCTTTTCCTTGGAATGCTAGTTCAAGGGAAGAGACACAATGTCTTTATGTTTTCTTGAAAGCCTATATCCAGCCAAGACTGAATGGTTCCCAACAAACATCTTGTGTGTATATTGTGTGTGTTAGTGTATTCTCCTGTTAGGCAGACAGAGCTGTGACTGTCTGACCAGGATTTCTATGTTCAGACATGGATGGTATCCAAAGATCCTCGTATTCTGGATTTGGAAGGGCTGGTGTTCTTTTAGGAGAAGCCTGCCAGATGAACAAATACGGACAATCATCTTGTTTAATCTACTACCATCACAGGCCACAGATAGGATTTTACCTTGTGTTTCATGCAGTAAAGTAAATGTTATTAAGCCAAATAGCTTCCAGCTGCGCTATAACATTTTTTGATGTGGTAATATAGTGCCATAACACAAATGGCAAAGGGCTGAATCTTTCAGCTCTCTAGTAAACTTTGAGCTATATTCAGATGGCCAGGTATCTAAGTTAATCCCTTGCTATCAGATGGAGACATGCTGCTGGGTTTTGGGTTTGTTTTGTTTTGTTTTCCCCCGCCTCCTTCTCCAGATTGTGTTCTGGAGCTGCTCTTCTTCTCAAAGGGCTACTGCCTGAGCACTGGAGCAGGCTGTGATGAACGCTTAGCTATCCAAGCTATCCTCTGTTCTGCTGTCATCACTCAAGTACCAACAGTGGAAAAACAAATTAGCTATCCCATTCTGGGCAAAGCTGCTCCAAAACTAGACCAGAGGAACAGTGCTATTCAATATAGCTGATTGACAGAAGCCATCTTTTTGTCATCATCAGCTCACCTATGTATCTGGCATGTAAAGAAAACTTAAGAGTTATAAATATTTTTGGCATAGGATATTAAATGGAAGGTCTGGTATAAGTTTTTTGGAAAGGGTACTAAGGGATACCCTTAGTATAGGCCATCTTGGCATCATCCCTCTGAAGTAATGAAAATTATCTGTTTCAGAGACAGAATATGAATTGCATGACTGTACCAAGGGTGAGAAATATACAGTGTTTATATGGAAACAATTTGGCTACTTCCGTCCAAAACAGGAGTGGAACACAACTCCTTTAGGATATTTTTCATACACTAAGTGAACATCGAGTTGACGGCAGATAGTAAAAAGTTTGCCTCAAGTATCTCTGATCACAGGACTTCCCTAGCTTAGTTGGATCACCCCTGGCTCTAGGAATATAATTTGCATTAAACTACTCAAAGTATTTATGTAGTTTACCCTTGTGAATTTAGTTCCCACTGCCTCAACTTCACCCAGGAATGTCAAGATTACAGCCTATGTGTGTTGAACATGAAAGTGTGCTGTGCATTACAGTGTTGAATTAAGTTCTGTGGGAGAATGTATGCATGTGTGTATGCAAAGCATGTTTTTATCTGAACAAGAGTAGGGTAGTGAGTAACATATGTGATAGTATTTATAAATGTAGCAGCACATGTGATTGCATGTGGATGCATGAGGCAGTTGTATATGTTCATTTAATTCCAATTTGCTTTTTACCCTCCTTAAATAGCATTTTTGTCACTGTTTAGTGAATGAACGTAGCAGCTAGCATTGTTGGGATGATTTTTTTAAATGCTGTGTGTCTACTTCAATCTCATAGACTGTGTTTATCTTGTCATCTGTGCTGTGGTCATTACCCATGGTTGAATGACTCTCTGCTTCTGGAAAACCAGAGTCCGTCAGTGCTTATTCACCATTCCTTTCGGCAGTTTCTCTTTCCTACCAAACCAAAGGTATTTTGCGGCCTTATGAAAGACATGAAAATATTGTGTGTGCCACGACTGAACTGGGACATCTGAACAACAGCCCTGGCAAACCCTTTGCCTCCCCAAATATCCCTGCTGGCCAAGGCAAAAAGATGCTCATGTTGATATGATAGCACCAAAGGAGATACGGGTCAAGATTATCAGTGCTAAACAAGAAAAGTGAACACATATCACTTAATTTCTGTGTAGAGCCATCAGTGTATTCTCTCTTATGGGGACTGCAGATTGACACAAAGGAAGTGTTTAGAAATAGAAAAAGAATAATCCAAAGCTCTCTCTAAAAAAATAAAACAAAATGACAAGTTTTATTTCATTTCCAGGAAAACTCGGGTCAGATGCAGGTTCCCTCATACTATGACATGCCTGTTTTTGTTTCCCAGTTTGCTGGTGGGGATCTCCAGGAAGCTGAGGACACAACTGACTTGGCTACGGGCATTTGCCAAAGCATTTCAAATAGAAGGGGCTGTATAGTCTAAAGGCTGGGGCAGAGCCTTTGCCTAGCCTGGCTGCATTGTACGATCTGAGACACATAAATGGATTTAGCACAGCGATCTTGTACCCAGTCTAAGCCCCAGCTAGAGTCTCTGCCTCTGCTGGCACTGAGCACGCAGCCCTCCTCCTCCTCCTCCTCCTCCTCCTCCTCCTCCCTCTGCTGCTGTCCCTCCTGCCCTTCCCCGGGAGGCTGTGCCCCCTCTTCCTACAGGGAGCAATTCCGCATCCCACTGTCGTGACTAAAACCTCTGAACCCAAGCTACTTCTGGGCTCAGCACGACCACATCAGTAAGAGCCTTCCTGATAAATGTTTAACATTACAGAGCTTTTTCCTCCATGAAAATAAACTAAGCCTTAAGTGTTCCATTCCTTTCTGCTCTGTGCACATTTATGTTTTCTCTAAATGAGGCCACATACCCTAACGCTGTTCCTCTTCCTCCCCTGGAAGTTCCAACCCTCTCATTATTTTAAGGCATCAAACCTGATTCAGTAAATCTCTTCTTTCAGAACTGTCATGTTTTAGCCTCAGAACACAAACACAGTATTTGTTCCTAGCATGCTTCCTTTTTAATGCTTTAAAAGCTGTTACAAATGTCTTGTTTCCTCCCAGCCACAGCTGTATTAGATTATCTGTTCTGGTTTTGGTTTGTTGTTTTTTTTCTGAAGGAAAAAAGTGAAACACCTGATGCAAACTCAGCCCCTTGGAACAGAACTGATTTATAACTTTGTACTCCCTAGACCAAAGGTTAACCACTCTCGTCAGTTATTAAAGGTTGTATTGGATGCCAGGAAGGAGCAGCATTTGTCACGTCAAGACTTCTAGGAGCAAAATTGAGACACGCAATTTCCAGAGTGTATCTGAAATAGGCAGCCTGTGGGGGAGAAAGCAGGTTTGTTAAAATTGCAAAAGAATGAAGAGGGAAGGCAAAGGGAAACTGACTGCAAAGGACTAAACATTTCTTTTCCCACAATTGCCCCAGGATGTGATGGGAAAAGAGAGCTGCCCTGTGGTCTGTCTTTTGTTATCAGGAAGAGGAACGTAAAAACAAACATTCCCTACAGGTTAACCCAAGATTTTAAATTGTACTAAATTAACTTAGTAGAATATGTTTCAAACACTGCCAAAGGAATGCAAAATTATGTTGATTTGTGTGCTAATGAAGAGTATCATTTCTTTAAAACAATGACCTTCCTGAACTCCAGGAAAATCAACAGATAGATGACCTCAAATTTTGGTTTTGTCTTCTTAAAAACAACTCAGTGGGATCCAAGAAATTTTAGGCAGATGTGCCTTAGTGCAGTGGATAATAGCTTAATTATTGAAGCTAAAAATACAAATATGCCTAGATGAATGAGGACAGTAGAAACAAAGCAATATGATTTCTGTCAACGTAAATCTATCCTGTTTAACTTACTAGAATACTGTATAAGAATGAACAATAACATGGATAATGGTGAATTGATAAAAAGATACAAACCATTCCCCCCCAAATGATAAAACTGCTCACAGGAGGGTAATTCAAGAAGTTTGATAACCACACCATGAAGAGAAAACTCGTCATAGATTTAAAGGCTAATTATGAGGAAAAAAAATTGGAACAAGCGGACAGTACTTTGTGGTATCGCTGAGACTGCTGTAGTGCCAGTCCCCTACAAGGTATTTTCCAGACCCAAGGCTGGAAAGCTCCCACCTCCAAGAGCACCATGAAGGAAAGAATAAAGTCCCACTTCAGAGCGAGGAGAAGGAGCGCAGCGTTACAAGCGCAAACCCGGATGGAAACTTTCTGGACCAGGGAAGAAATGTGCTCCACTGACATCAAGAAAGTGTTCCTTACAAAGAGAAGTCTTTTCAGAAAAACATGGTCAGCAGCACCTGCGCTCTTCAGACAGAGGTAAGGCCACCAGCCTGCTCATGACACACATTCCTGACTGACAAGATGTGCCAGCTCTACCCGAGCTGTGGTGGGCAGCGGCTGGCTCCTTCCTCCTTTGTGCAGACTTGCTCTGGGAGATGGAGAAGCGGAGCCCAGTTAGTGTCCTGCGGGAGCCAATTTTCTGATTCCTGCATTAATTTGCTCTGCTACCTTATCACAAACAAATGCTTTCCTTTGAGGGAACGTGGACTCCTTTTGCATTTTTTTCTGCTATATCACCCACTCATACATCTCATAGCTTTGTAAGCAGGCACGAGGAAAAGAAGGATGCTCTGAAACAAACTTCTTCCCTGCCAGAATCCCAGCATCCCTGCCCTAACCCCTAGCACAGGCTGATCCGCTAGCATCATGGCCCAGCATTTCTCACGGCTGGAGTGCTCTTGAGGTTGCTGCTGCTGCGCTCAGCATAGCCCAGAGCAAGTTACCGCTTAATGAAAAATGGAGGAGCCTTTCTATGCTATAAGGAGACACAGAGAGAAAAAGAAGTGGTCATTGTAGAGGGACAGGAAAATCTGGAGAGTGGAAATCTGCATCTATCTGTGGCCATAACACTGCTGAGCTATTTCTTAACTGATTTTCACGGCCCACTCTCTTTTGTTTTGGTTCCTGCCTTAGACACAAACCAGGCATGCCCTCTGCCTCCTGCTAGTGCAGTTTAAAATAAGCACTGCGTGCTTCATGCTAGCCCTAATGTGCATGCTGGGGCCTCTCTTTTCCTCAGTTTGCAGTGACTTTTATTTAGGTCCTCTGCTTGTTTATGATTTATGAAGCTCTCACTCTGTCTATCGCATTTAACAAGCACTGTGAAGAAAAGAGAAAGCTTTTAGCTCCAAGGCGAAAAGAGAAAAGCAATGATTTCTCCTATTCCTTTAATGCAATTTAAAGGAGATTGGAAGTTAAAGAAGCCAGAAAGTGAAAGATGGGATGGCAGAGGGAGAACAAAGAAAACCCTAGACACCTTTAATTTTCCCTAGAGGAGAACAAAGATGGCTTTTCCCCTCCAGCCCCCAAACAGAAGTGGGTTTTAGACACACAGATTGGATTTGCAGCTTCCCCAAATCAGCCTGGCAAGGTAAAGATACCTCGTAGTATCCTCATCATCTTTTACTATCTCTACTAAACCAAGTCAAGTGTTATTTAATTAAAAGGGACATGTAAGGATAGGTCAGGCAGCTCAGGCAACAGAGGCAGATACCCAAGCAGTTCTTCAGTCTGGGTGAGATGCTACAAAGCTTGGGGGCCAGGAAAGAGACACTGCAATAAATCACCTGTTGTTCAGAAAGCCACTCTTCCTGGGGAGTGAAGGAAATGGATGGGACATCTGGGATAACCTGGTCTGAGGCTGCAGCTCTGGATCTGAGCAGAGGCTGTTCAAAGGGCTTGAACACAGACTGTACTTTTGTTTCACTGACCTAAAAGGCATTTTCTGAACCCCCTTGGAACTGAAACCATGTGCATCTCCATTAGTTTTCTGGCAGATTTCATTCTCCAGATGTATTGAGCCATTTTCTACATGCAGTAATATAAAGTCAGTGAGCTAGGTTCCTTGTGCTGGACATCATCTGATCTCAAAGAAAAGATAGGATGCCAGCCAGTCCTTGGAGGCATAGGAGTTCATTTGGTGTTTACCCATCCTGAAGCTCCTTGCTTTTGCTGGAGACCTCTATAAAGAGTGCAGAACTTACACAAACATGGCTTTGAACCTTTACAGTCACCTAAAAAGACAGATGATTTCATGTCTTTCTATTGACACAGAATTCAGGTTAAGCACTCTATTCATGACATAGGATCTGAGGCTTGCTGAAATCAACTGAAAAGAAGTCCACAGGATTAAGAGTCTTCAGTTCAAGCCCAAAACAATGAAACTTTTGTGGTGGTGAAGAGGGCAACGCTGCCAATCATTCTGCATAAAATTCTCTTTTCATTTTGTTATAGGTTTGTTATTGTTTAAATGCCTCAAACTCTGAGAAAAAAACCCACTGTATTAAAATGCCAAAGAGCACCACACTTTTATTACTGATGAGATATGTTCCTCCTCACCTCTTCAGTCTTCTGAGAAGCCTTCCCTAAACACCAGTAGAAATAATGTGATATAGTCCAAATAATTGTGAAGGTAATAAAGAAAGAAGCAGGAGGAAAATTACCATTTCATATCTTCTTGCATGTCAGGAAAGGTGGGGGGCAGGGGGGAGGAAGTCCTCATACACAATTATTTTCCATCCCAGGTCAGCTTTGATCTCTGCAAACATAACTTTTAAGCCCAAAGGATATTAGTTTCTAAAAGTTCTAAGCACCTGCAAATAGAGGCTTAAGATGAAAGTACCTTCTCAACCATAACTCACTATAATTAGTTCATGAAAGTGACCAAAATATTTAAATGAGGTTTAATTATAAAGATTGAGGAGGTGACTTCAAGAAAGCAAATTGTAGTCTTCCGAATTAAGACAGAAATAAAAATCCAGCCAGAATAAAAAAAGAAGTACTTTAATTATACTTTCTATTTTTCCTCAAACTGGTTGCAAAAGTACATAGATAGCAATCACCGCACACACACTGAATTTGGGATGTGACACAGCAGGACTTTGGTACCAGCAACCCCCACTATTCAGCCTGGGGACATCAGAGGTCCCAGCAAAGTCAAGAGCACTGCTCCCCTTGATTTCCATGGGCTTTGAGGCATGGAGGAGGCAGTGGTTAATCAAGACTTCTCCATTTCATTTATAATTCTTCCACCTGGCCACTTTCTAATTGTACAGTTTTGCTAGTACCTAGGCTCTTGCTCCTGTACAGAGTCAGGCCTGATGGATTTCTTCATCTTGAGTCTCCCACTCACTCCAAACCTCTGGTTCTTTTAGCACATTAAAGGTCAGGCTTCATGCAGTTTTCTTACCTGGATACTTCTTATTCAGTCTCAAGTGTTTTGTAATTATATCATACAGTACTGTGATGTACATGAAAGGTGATTTATAAATCAGTATGTAATAACAACATAGTAATACTGCATCCATTTGTTAAAGAAGAGGGAAGGTATTCTGATTTTCCAGAACATAATGTCCCCAAGGTGAACCTCAGACAGGACACCAGGCCTAAAGAACACCATTGCTGTGGGTGAATTGCCACCCATATCTTTAAGGAGAGAGTGCTGCAGAGGCCTGAAACACAGAACGAGGTACACTGTCACCCCAGTTTTGTGCCTGAACTTGGCACTTACATTATGTGTGAATTTGTAAAGTCACTTGGAAGTCAAGGACCAGACTTTCAAGGCTGTCAAGATGTCTAAGGATAATCAATAGGCACTGGGATTTTTGCACCTATCTCCAACTGCAGTGAATGAGAGAAGGTGCTTAAGTGCTGGCTCTTCATTTCATTTTGCTCTTGCTTCTTGGTGCAGCAGAACTAACGCTGGCTGCCTGGCAAAGTGCTGAGAGTTTTCACCCTGTCATGAGCACATTTAGATCTGTGTCAGAAAGGTGGTGTTTAAAAAGCAGAAGGTGTTACTCTATTTGCAAGAAGCATTAATGGCTACCACACGCCAGCCTTTGACATATGGGTGACTACAAATGCAGCTACAGCCAACTGGGCAATTAAATCATCCTTCCTTAGGTAAGCCTACCTGGCATGAGATACCTAGGTGTGCCCTGAAGCAGCTAACCGTGGCACCAGGAGCAGCCCAGTGCCTCCAGACCCCAAGCTGAAGACTGCTGCACTGGGTATTGCTCAGCTGTGGCAGCAAACACAGGCAGAGTGTTTATTTGGTCAACTAAATGGGTGGGAGAGTAAGAGAAGCAATTGTCAAGGGCTACATCGAATCTTGGAAGCCTTGGGAGTGAAAGGAAGATGCCCACCATTTCCAAAACACATACATGCGTATTTTCTTTCACAAACAACATAGTATTCCTGTGTTCAGTTCTGTGCTGCTCCATGCTTTCATCTTCCTAATCCAGTGACAGGGTACTTCCTACCCTCAGGCTGGATGCCGAGTGCTGTGTGCTGAGTTACCCATGCACAGTCAAGCCAGTTTAACTGCCTGAACCTTCAGCCTTAGCTGTGAGATCATCTGCTGACAGTATGTCTGCAAGCCATAAAACCTGCCAGTTATAATATTCATCTTTCTACCACAGACTTAAAAGGAATAAACTTAAAGAAGATTAATTAAGATTTCAATGTTCTTAAAATGGCATATTTAAATACTCCTCTTTATAAATGAGGTATTCTTTTGGAGCTGGGAGAGTGAGGATTTCTTCAGGACTGCAGCTGAGTACATGTTGGGGTGCTGTCCTCACTCTCCCTCCCCACGAGAGACAGACCTGCACATAGCAAGTGGGCTGGCTGCCACCAGCGTTGTGCACGAGAGACTGCTTCAATTGCTTATCCTCGCTGAGGAAAGCTGAAGGAGAAAGTCCCACTTTCCCTCCGTTGCCAGCCTGCACTCTGGTTGCATCAGAGGAAGGAGACACGCAAGGGCTTGGTCTGTGCCTGAGCTAGCTAAAAACCAGACCAGGTGCTGCTAGCAATGTAGGTATGACGTACAGCTTACAATGTGGAGTAGCAACACGTAGGTTGTTGCTGTATGGGAACTGCGTTAAATCCAGCCTGCGCCCATGTTCCTAAACTCTGCTGAAGGGTGGTTGGTATATGTCAGTCTGGGTGCAGTGCTCTGTCTCGGTTATGTGGCTCCTGGAGCATCTATACAGACAAACAAAGCAGGTACCTCATAGGCTGTCCTTAATTAAGGCCCTTTCCCAGCAACCCTGGGAGACAGGCGCTTTGCTGGAAGAGGAGCAAACACAGCCTTCTCTCAGGCCTGAGCCACTCCGACTTGGATCTAACCTGGTCCATCTCCAGAAATTAAAGGTCTGTATAAATGGCATCTGGTTCACTGTCCTCACCGAGCAGATGAGGGAACTGATCTGCAGGTCAGGGAGCGCCTCAGACTTCAGCAAATGATTAGCAGAAGTAGTGTCAGGATGTAGGGATCAACCCTAGCGCCTGAGGTTGCATCTGAACAGAGGGGGAAAGTGATTCAAGGCCCATGGTCTTGCTATCGCAGCTCTTTGCCTTGGGGACCTGACCAGAGCATGCCATAGCTCTTTGTAGCTCATGTGTCTGGGTTTCCTCATCAGAGGCACCAGGAGGGTGGGCAGGAGTCCAACACCCAGCTCGGACTCCACCAGTGTGCAGTCAGCTTGTGGCTGGGGTATCTATCAGGAGATCTTCTGAGCTCCTGGGTAAGTCCATCACTTCAGACACAGTTTCTGTTTCACTCATGCATTACATGTGACACCCCCAGTCTAATGTGAGCTTTTGAGATGGATCACCTGAATTACCTCCTGCATCCCAATGCAGCCACCCAGCTGTAGCAACTTCTGACAGTTACCAGGCTGGCCAGGACTGGAGGTAAAGGTTCTACAGCTAGCTAGCTGAGCCACATAGTCCCTCTATGAAAACAAATAATGCTATTGATTTTTTTTTCTGTTTACTGCTGTCAACATTGCTTCCCTCTGTATTTGTTTCTTTTCCTATCTATCTAATAAGGTTTCTTAAGTCTTCCTGAAGTGTCAGCAAGTAACAGTTGTGTGTGCATTTCTTGTTGGTGCAAAATCTTCCCCACTGCTTAGACAAACATCCTGGCTTTTCAAGCAGAAATATTTGCTCCTTGGGCTTTTATCTTTTAAGCCCTATCCCATCTCAAAAGCTTTGATATATTTATTCACTAAGTCACAAAGAGTTTTTATTACTGTTGAGCTCCGCAAGAAGTTTATGGCTGAAAGGCCTGTGTAAAAGCAAGAAGTTCTGCTTTGTGCATGATATGCAGTGTTCAAGCATAAGATCAGAGATTGCATGGAGGCTGGACAGTGTCAGCTACAACTTTCACACGGGCAGCTGCATTACCAGCAACTGATTAGATGTTTTGAGAGAGACATGTCACTGCTGAAGTCACACAGAGGAGGCAATAATTAAATCTCTGATGAAAGAGAAATACCTGTGCAGATTTCAGAGCTGTGTCTGGCTACTGGGATAAGTAAAGAGAGGTTAAGAAAGGTTTCCCTCCATATTTCTCCTACATTATCTATTCTACCCCCAGAAATCACACTTCTAGGCAGAAGACAGGCTTAAGTATTTCGGTACAAGGTGTTAAGTACAACGTAAGTGGGTATTATGCACCATCCTACTGCTTTCATCCCAAACAGCATTATCCTCACCTAAAAATGCCTCTAAAATATAGTCAGAGAAAATAGTAGACTTGGTTATGCTGGGTGAAGAATCAT
This sequence comes from Sagittarius serpentarius, assembly GCA_034782735.1. Lineage (NCBI taxonomy): Eukaryota > Metazoa > Chordata > Aves > Accipitriformes > Sagittariidae > Sagittarius > Sagittarius serpentarius. The sequence continues at coordinate 25,620,240 of JAVKLA010000024.1, forward strand.
AGGAAAATGCAAGCCCCTTTCTCTCTTAGAGTTACTAGTTTCTCAGTGAAGCTGGTTTGCATGAACAGGCTTTGTAGGAACTGACAGGTTTGCATGGGGAAATAATCAGGAGAGAATAGATCAGAGGGAGGAAAATTGCATACTGAGAGCTTGTGTCTAGGTCAGTGTTTTGGGTTTGTGTGGTGGGGTTTTGGTAGCGGGGGAGGGGCTGAAGGGGTGGCTCCTGTGAGAAGCTGCCAGAAGCTTCCCCGGCTCCAAGTCGGACCCGCCGCTGGCCAAGGCCGAGCCC
>JAVKLA010000024.1:25632899-25655584 GCA_034782735.1 Sagittarius serpentarius
CGCCCCCAAGCTGTACTGCCTTGTGGTCTGTGTTGGTCCAGTGCCTAGCCAGACGAAACCCTGATGTCTCGATTTACTGCAGCTTTGAAGTGCAATGATGTAAATAGTAAATAATAGTGGGTTCAGCTTGTTTCTGCCTTTCCCCTGTGTAGTTTCTGGTACTGTGCTAAATTCACTTAAAATGGGAGTAAAAAATTGTTCTGTCCAGGTGCAAATGGTGCTCTGATACGCATAGTGCAGGACTATTGCCACCAAATGATTCTTTATCCCAGGTAGAAAATGGGCACTCAGAATTGTGCCTAAGGACGTCAGTCCATTTCTGAAAGTTACTGATTAGCCTAGCTCTTTTATAATAATTATGACCTTGGTATTTTCTAGTCAGGAATGATTTTGAAATCCTTTAGGATCCTATATGCACTTGCAGTATATTATTCTGTCACTAGAGGACTCTCTGCGACCCAGCTCACAAACATCCCTGGTCTACAAGTGAGACAAAGCTGAAGCTCAAATGGTGTAGGATGTTAGTGATTTCTATTCCTACAGCTGGTTTTAATAGATATCTCCTTTTTAACATAGCCTGATATTTCTATATTCTCCATGCTTTCATGAAAGATAGGGAACTCACTGATTTATTAATATTCAGCAGCTAAAAATACTTCCTGTTTCTGGCTTAGCAGCAGTACTTCTCCCTCTACATTAAAACGTGCAGGACAAAACCATGAGCTTGCAGTATACGTTTTCATTTCCACAAACCAGAGGAAATATTTGCTTTCAGTATGTTGTTCCTCTAATGAGAAATTGGTAAAGTACATAAGTGTCTTTGAACAGAGTACTACTTTAAAGAAGGCTGGAATCAATACAGTCAATACACAGAAGTATAAAATTGCAGTTTTGGTAATGGTTAATAAGATGACACTGCATTTCATGTTTGTTTTCACTTCATTATTGGCACTTGTACTTTTATTTCTTTAGCATCACTAAACTTTAAACCGAGACCAGTATCAGGATCTGGCTTTTTTTAGCTGTTGTGTAGGTTCTTTTTCTTCTCAGTTCTCCCTCAATTCTTGATAAAAGATCATTAAAATCTCCTGAGTTAGGTCCTCCTCCTTTCTTAACAACAACAACAACAACAATAATAATAGTGGGATTGAGCCCTAAATCACAACATATAAAAGACATTCCTCAAATAATGTTTTCGGACTTCTTTGTCCTATTCCTCTGTTCATCCTCTATCTGAAGGATGATTCCGGTTTGCAAAAAGATGTCAACTCCTTGATACACACAAAAGCCTTCATCTCTGCCTGGCAGCTGTGCTGGACACCGCGCTTGCCCCCTCCTCTGCCTCCAGCACAAAGGAGCTCTTCCCTGCCATGGCTTTAGCTGCTTCACCTTCTGTTTGCCCCCACCCTCACTTTTCTTACACTTTTTTTACACTTGCCGCTTTTCCTGTCTTTCCTGTCCTCTCATGCAGTGTCTTCACCTTCAGAAATCAACGGGAGTCAGGACGTTGCTTGAGAAAGCACGGAGATGTTGGTCTCGCACAACCCGCCAAATGGCGGGGGAGCAACCCCAGCCAGCCCCCGTCTAGCAGCATGTATAACATTGAAGGCTGAGTAGGTAGGGTTTAAGACTAGAGAGACGTGCTGCTAAGCTGCGCTTTGTCATAACAACCCCCTCAGCCCGGAGTGCAGTAATCATCTTTCTAATCGCAGGATATCATCTTTCATTTTAGCAAACTGCACTCGGCACCTCGGGAAATTTCCCCTGAATGAATCACAAAAAACCGTTTCGTTTCTAAATTACAAATTAAATGAATGATAATTAATAGAGCAAATAGCCAGCTCTCTTACTGCCTCCCTTCCTGCTGCCTGTAGACCTCCTCCAACCCAGGCTTCCCTTCTTTCCTTGCCTTGGGACCCAGCTTGTTCCCCTTAACCAGCTGCAGCTTTTCTCAGTCCCTTCCCTTGCTGGCCCAAACATTTTCTATCCCTCGACTCAGCAGCAGCTTTCTCCTCCTTGCTCTCTTCCCTGGCTGAAAGGGAGCACAGTGATAAGGAAGGATGAGGCGTCTGCAGAAGTTTTTCTCCAGACCATGGCCCATAAAGTTTCCACAAGAGGTTTCACAGTCACGTGGCTTCCAAGAGGCTACCTAACGCCTGCTGCTGGGTGCTGAGATATGTAGTCCATTCTCCTAACTTGGTCCCTGCTGTCTCTTTTGTCTCTGACACCCAAGCAGAGTGAGTGGTGAGGTCCTCCTTTTTGCCCAAGCTCCCCAAAACTGGACATTGCACTGGATGTTCCCACATTGTCAGTAACAGTGAGGAGCTTCTCAGAGCTACCTAAGAGAGACGGCGGCTGACCGAGTGCAATAAGCAGAAATGGAGGTGGTGGGATTGCCTGGGAGAAAGTTTGTTCCTCTTTGAGTGAAAGACACCACCTTAACCATGTCTTTTCAGCTGGAACTACAGGCTTCCTTCAGCCCTTGCTCACTCTTTCAGTATCTTCTGGAGTCTGTGTCATTTTGAAGTTTTAGAGTTTCTAAGAAGTATGTTCCCTCTGAGCTTTTCCTTCTCTCAAAATTGATTCCAAGACCTTTCAACTAAACTTCATCTGAAGTTTCTAGGACAAGCCGGCTTGAGGATAAGATGCAGTTAAAAAAACCACAAAGCAACGGAAAAAAATTTCAGGATGCCACATTGGTGAGGTTTACATCTATTTGGAGACCCAGCCAGAGGCTGTATCAGATATTAAACCTCCAGTCAGATGCACCACCTTTGCTCCCTGGTGAAAATAGTAGTGTCTTGACAATAGCAAATGGTGAAAAACAACAAGGAAAAAAGCTAGTTTATTTTATTTTCGTCAGAGTATTTATGGACAGAATCCATTCTGAAGAAGGAGAGAAATCTCATTCAGAGGCTTGTGTTAATTCCAAGTGAGCACATAAATCCAGTTTGGGGGTTTCTACTTCACATGGCACTTCTCTCCTGAGATTAGATATTGGTAAATCTTGAACTGCAGCTTTGTATCCAGCTCAGATAGATTTTTGCAGAAATGTAATTGAAGCCAGAACACAGACACCCATGTGGGAAAGGAAAGAGCTAGAGTTATAAATATAAAAAATAGAAAAGGAACTAACTGATGAGCAAAACGGAGTATTATGGGATGCTGGAATCACACGAATGCACTAAATGATGGAACATGCCCCCTGCTCTCAGAATTAGCCGCTTCATTAGCAACGGCTCTGCTCAGTCAGGGAAGTTAATTAAAGTCTGCAGCCGGGCGTGTACAGAGCGCAGCCACGGCACAGGGAGGCTGCTGCTGCTCCATGCAAGCTGGCGAAAGAGATTTTGTCCTCTTTCACTTCTATGTCTGGAGCAGACATGTTCACATACCTCCATTAAGGAGGTGGCAATCAGTTTCTGCATCAACCGCCTCGTCACTGACGGCGTGTGCCGTGCCATGCATTCTGCCACAGAAGGAGTATCACTGATGCAAGGGCGCATGCAATGCAAGTATGAAGTGGTGTGTGTGGCGGCAAGCCCATAAAGGCACATGATATATGTTTCAGTCATCCAGATGGACAAATATGGCCAACTGCAATGCTGATGAAATTCTCCCAATTTCAGTACTGTTACACTAAGGGAGAATTTAGCCCAGAATATCTGCACTCGGGGAAGACAGGGTCAAATAAGGCTCCATTGCTCACAATAAAAATTGATTGTATTCATACCACCAACTTTACAGAAGGAAAGAATCCAGAAAAAGTAAACCTGGAGGAAGCAGCAGGGCAGGACCGAGTGTCCCAGGCATTAGCAAGTGGCTTGTAAAATTGTGCTCAGAATGAGCAACACTGGGTTTTAACTATAGATGGAGGACATGGGCTGCTTTTTCTGGTAGCTCAGCATCAGGCCAGTGCTTTCCATGGACATACATGGGCAGACATAGACAAATGGCAACATTTGATTGAAAACATTGGCTCTAGTTTACTGGTGGATCAATACAATAGCTCTCCCAGACTTTCCAGTCTGCCTCTCCACAGGTCAGCAGGAGACCAGCAGCAGGTGGAAGAACTTAGCATTTCAAGTGAATGCCATGATTTTTAGCCACTGTGTTACCTAGGCTACTCTGAGGCTTAGAACCGAAGGACTATCCAGCGAAAAGGCGTGAAAAAAACAGAAAAAATTCTCCAAGATTATAAAACAACCTCAAAACAAGTAAACTGACTTATTGCAGGGTTTGTAAAAATAAATAAATAATGTCTTCAGGGCTTTCAAGCTTTGCCATACTTCGCTTGAGTGACTCGGTAGAGCTCAACTGTGAGGGAATTAAAAAAACAAATCCCAAGCCAGCAGCCTCCAGTTTCTCAAGGGATTGCTCCAAAGCTGTCAGCTTGGCAGTGTGGCATAAGTCTGGTTTGCTGGCTGTCCCATCGTGCTTAGAGGTTCACTCAGCAACGGCAGGGAGCCAGATGCCTCTCTCTTTCTTGAAGCCTTCCTGAGCGGGGGGGTCTGTGCAGGCAGAGAAGTGCCACCTGCACCCTCGGGGAGCCCAAAGGCAGCCGTGGAGTCCTTGCGGTGGCCTGGGCCAGCTGTCGCTACTGCAGGGTACACGGGGAGAAATTAAAAAAGAAGGGGGTGAATTTCTATGTTGGGTAAATTAATAGAAAAGCAAGGTTAGTGTGGAGGGGAGACCTTTCAAAAAGGCAGAGAAGATGATAGCTGGGGACAGTCTCTGTTTCAGCCATCCTGTGCATGACTCGGAGTCCTGTGATGGGCTCACACTAACATTTAGTTTTTCTCACCCTCTTCCATTTCCACTGATGGCTACTTTCAATCTTCAGACCAGCAATGAGATGAAGGATTGGGCAAAACAACACAGCAGCAGTCCTGGATGAATCCAGCAAGTGCTTTCCATTGAGTGCCTGTTTGTTTCCCCCCACCTTTTTGTCTGTGTTTAAGATCCTTTTGGTGTTTGCCTTCCAGAAATATTTTAGCAAAGCAGCTTTGCCAGAATGAATGCTCATGAAAAATGAATGTTGAGACTGAATCTGCAAATATTCACTGAGAGTAAATTTCTCATTGTGCAAGCAATTGTAGAATTCATAATTTGCCCTGTATTTTGTTATATAAATTATACAATCAGGGCACAGTAACAATATGAAGTGAATTATGTATCTAACCAACATCGCGTGCATTCCAAATATCCTCAACAAATTGCTGGTGAATAATCTACAGGCTAAGAATTATTTGCTAGCAAAATGCATGAATCATTTCAAATAACAAATACATTTGAGGAAATCCTCATCTATTCCCAGACAATCTGTAAATAGAAAGAGAGAGTAAAAATGAAAAAAATGATCCATTGTGCTTAACTCACTCAATCCAACTCTGTAATTGACCATTCATCTGATTAAAAAGCTGTCAAGGACACGCTCTTGAGGATGGAGTACCTGGTACAGATATCAGACTGTGACAAAATCAGAGCCTTCATTTGGACCATCACATAGAGAGCAACATGCCAAAAAGTAATTTTGGTGTGAACAGCTTCCTGTAGGGAGAGAATTGGAGATCTTAGCAAAGATCTGCAAGGCTTCCTCAAGTTCTGCCTCCTTCATGGGGAAAGTAAGACACGGTTGCATAGAAACCTTTGCAAGTAGTGGCCTTTGGGATGCCACCTCAGCCTGGGTGAGCCAGCTTTCATCTTCACTGAGCCAGGGAGATAATGTTTGAATCTCCAGTTGAGTTGGTGACTCAACAGTGGGCTAAGGGGACAGGAGGTCTGAGTTCTGCTTCCCTCTCTACTTTGAAAACATGCAAATCATTTCACCATTCGGTACTGTTCTTCTAACAGCCCTCTTGCCCCATTGTTTGCGGCAGAAATTGGAATTCATTTGGGCTAAGGGCTGTGTCCTCCTGGGTGAAAAAGGCCACACATCAGGGCTGATTCTCACCTGAGCATCCTGAGACCAAGACACTAAAACCAATCTTCTTGCTTAGGTTGCTACAGTTAATGGACAGAGGCACTCCTAGAAGAAGACTCATCCCACCTTTCTGAAATACGTAACCTAGAATGGGCTGGTTTGCTGTTGTCTTTTACACTGTAGAGAGACCCTTTCAACCAGCTCAGCATAGGTGCTTTCACTTTCAGATGGCTAAAATCAGCCGATTAATCCCTTTCCCCAGATTCATACAGCACCTTGCACAATGCAGCCTTGAGACCTCTAGACATTAGTGTGGTACAGATGATATCCAATGAGAGAAAACTTAATTAAAAATTGCCCATGGGGACTGCCTTCTATTCTAGGTGTTCAAGGCTTTTAATTTAAAGAACAGAATGACTGAATCTTCCCATCATATCAGTAAGGTAGATAATCACCCTTAACATTTCTTCTAGCCTGAAAATTCAGGCAGAGAGAGAGAGAAAGTACAACAATAGAAGCACAGGCTCTAATGCTGCCTTCACATCCCAACAGGCACACTGTTAGCAAGGATACAATAAGACTGGATAATAAAATAAAGTAGACAAATGGCTTGTAAGAGGAAGAAAACCTCTTGAAGTAAGTTTGAATATGCATTCAGAAGTGTTGTTCCACAAGAAAGGAAAGGAAACATGGGTTTGTGCTATTATGTTCACAGACCGGTGACTTTTGAAGTAACTCGGAAAACCCATGATGAGGTGTGGTCACTTGATTGCTATTCCTCTATCTGTGTGAGAAGTCCTTTCCTGCACAAACACTGCGGCTCCTCCCTGAAATGAGCTCACTGCAGGTGCCGTCATGCGACCCTAAGTGCGGAGGTGTTTGGCTTTCTGGGTCCTCCTGGCAGAATCCGCCGCAAAGCAGGGACACTTTCTGAGGGAGATGGAGGTACCCAAGTCAGCACTGGACTTTGCTGGTGGTGTCCATGGCCACTTTCCAAACCCTCATTCGCAGCTGTGGCCAGCTGCCAGATTTGGAACCGTTACGCAAGCGAGCTCACTATTAGTCAGCCCCTCTGAGCTGAGCTGCTCTTTTCTTCCCTTAAAGGACAGTCCCACATTTCACGTCCACAGTGCAAAATTATATCTGACATGTAATTTAAAATCCAAGATGCCTTGATATAAAGCCTTACTCCAGTAAATGGGATCAAACAGCAGGGCATTTCATTTGACAGAATGGATATTTCTAGTTTTAATATTACATTAACATTTCCTCTCCATGCCTCGCATGGATTTTTCATTCTTAGGCAGCAGTGCCTGGCTGCTAACCACAGTTGTAAGTATGACAGGGGGTTCCCCAGGATTTCAATGATTCCCTTGGGGTCAGAGAGGGTTCCTGGACAGGTGACATGCTTGTCCATACCTTCCTTCACTTGTGCCCAGTGAGAAACTTTGCAAGCCCACAGCCTGGCTGTAAGAGCTGGATGTTTTGCCTGCCGAACCCAGCCTGAGACAACGGCGTTCCTCTTCGAGGGATCAGAGTGACCTCATCACTCAAAGGTAATGTAGGATTAAATTGCTGATAACCACAGCAGCTTAGCAGGCTGCTGCCCTCCAACTAATACATCTTTGCAAGAGGCCTGCAATATCACTTCGGGTCTGGGGCCCCAGTAACACACTCACAGTTTGTGAATCAGAGCTGACTTGCATCTTTCTAGTTCAGCGCATGGGAAATGTCAGCGTCTGCCTACACAGTAGTGTAGACAAAACCTCACTCCCTTGTTTTCCCTTGTGACCCCTGAGAATTTTGTGGTCACAAGGAGGGTGTCTAGTAGAAACTTCTTGTGGAGTGAGTGTTAGCATCACCGTGCTAGCAAAGTGAGGTTTTATACTTGCCAGAAGGTGATTACTATAATATGAATAATACAATACCTATCCTAGACACCCTGGATGAAAACTCTGGCTAATCACTCCAGCATGATGAAGTAAAGTGCTCTAGCTAAATGCCTGAGTGCTACATAACAACAGTTTTTAATTAAAGTAACCAAATATATCTTTAATGTTGATTAAATGAACTGTAGATTTGAGAATTCTGTAATACATTTTAAACATCAGATAAAGATTTGTCTTTGGTCAGAGACAAAGATGGAAAACTTAGCATGACAAGTGAATTTCAGGAACATAATCACAGCTGAAACCAGGAGGATTTTATGGAAACTGGGGCAGAAAATTTACAAGCCCCACTGACCAGGAGCACCAGAGTGCCTCTACTAGAGGGACAGACCCCCAGCATCTGTGTAGACCCCCCCCTACACTGCCAATGCTGTGTTACTTGACACTGCCAGGAGGGGGAAGGAGGACCTTCATGTTAGTAAAAAAAACAGCTCAAACAGAGCTGTATTGACATGCATCAGATAAGAGGTAGCCAGCACTGTCTCAGATCCCTTAACGTGATTGATTGCAATAATTTAATCATGTACTAGTTGTTGTTTTTCTGTCTATCAAGCCTTGTTGCTGTATTTCAATGTCCAAAATGATACAGAGTGTTTTCCATAGGACTTTGTTATTCTTGACAAAGAGTAATGTCAAGAAAAATGCCTTCTAACTGTTTCTGCCAAAAGAGGGAAAGAGAACAAAAGAATCAACACTTGCACATGCTGTCTGTGGCTTTATGGATTAAATTCACGCTCCAAGTGGGTAGTGCAACATGAAAACGCTTCCCCCTCTGTAAGAAACCCACGTGACCTCTCTGTCTTGCCAGCAACTCACCAACTGATCCAAAATGAATACCACTTGAAATCGTCATTATAGGTTCCTTTAAATGATGTATCCTGCCTGCACAGAGCTCATCCACCAGGTCCTGGCTGCTCTTGCACCCCTCTCGAAGAGCTTCATCTGCAGCAACATTTACAGTGAGTCAAGTTTACTTGAGCATAACTCAGATTTCTCTTACGTGTCCTTGCATACTTTTCCTTTGCATCCTTGCTTCTTATGGAGGCCTTTTTCTCTGCGATTTAAAACTCCAAGCCAGTGCTGTGGAGACCACTAGGCTCACTTTTAAGTAGCTACTCTAGGTATCTGAGCAGTAAAGCATGTGTTTCAGCTGCCAGACATTACTCTGCGTTCTGGGTATTCCTAGGTCACCTGTGGTGAAGCCTGTGTTAATGCAGTTGGCTTGCTAACTGTACCCAACCAGCTAGTTTGTTTAGTGCTTCTACATTGTCTGTTCGTGTTTTGAATGTATCTGGTATACCACAAATCTTACAGAAAACAAATATTTAATCCAAATTAGTAAATTGTACCATGTCTAATATCTTTGAATCGTTAACTGGATCTTTAAATGCAAAAAAAAATTGCATTAATTGCATTAATAACCCTTATTCATTCAAAATCATTGAGGGAAATTTGTCTCTCTACAGCAAAACCAGCAGCAGACTCGACATCTAGCGTTCTTCCAATTTGTTTTTTACTACCTTTTCTTTGTCCTTTCAGCTATGCAGCAGCTCATTTTTGTCCCCTCAGGTTTTCCATGAAGGCAAGTCCCCTTGAAAATTCATGTCCCTACTGGTTTTGAAGAAAATGGGCTTTAATTAACCAAAGTTGCATTAGTTACAGAGTTGTCATTTGCAAAACACCAAATACATAAAAGCAGGGGAAATGCAGCGTTAAGGACATAGATCTTCTCTTCTACCCACCTAATAAATAAACACATTATTCTTATCAGGTACAAAGTACAGCACACTTCATCATAGCTCCACAAATGTAACCCCCCCACCTGTTCTTTCAATAGTAACATTACAGTGAAGTGCAAAGCTTTCCTTAAAATCAAACATAAAAAGTCTGGACTCAGATTCCTACAATGGCGTAAATCAATATAATTCTTTTGGCTTCCGAGATGCTGAGTTGTTTTACATTAGCTGCAGATGTGACACATTCTATGTGAACTTTTTTATTCCACTCCATAATTCTCCTTCCCCTTTGTAGGTAATATTCTCCTTTGACTCCTGCATGTTGTGGGCTGGTAGGATCCTATTTCTAAATCAACACTGGTGTCTTCTTAAAGATGTGTTCTAGCTCAAACACAAATTAATTCAGGGCAGTATTAGGCATTTTATCAGACTCCGTCATCTTACTTGTTCCTTTTCACCTTGCAATGAGTGAAGATTTTTGAAGAGCTCAAAAGCAACAGAATATTGGTCTTCCCCAAAGTTTACGCAACACAGCAAATCTTTCTTTCCATTGATACCAATGGGTTTGGCTGAGGCTCTTCTTTTGGCAGGGTGATTCAGTTTGGCGGGGTGATCCAGTCTTACCCATTGTGGGGTCTGCACTGCAGTTATTGGACCTTCCTGATGGAAGAGCCAGCACAGTGGTAGCAACAGCAACAACTTGCAGAAGCTCAGAGTGAGGAGGAGACTTGTACCATGAAAGCAGAAGGAGCAGGGATGAGATTAAGACTTGGTTTATTAGGCGATTTGCCAGGACAGGAGGTACCCGTATTTCCAGGCCATGTTTGTTTCCTGAAAAGCTATTCCCAGCCACTCTAGGGAAAAGATGATCAGAGAGACTAGCTGTGGTGAGGAGGCTGCGGGTTGAATCAGACTCTCACAGGGTGTAAACGTGTTTCCCTGTGGGGATTTTTGTGTGATGTTCTTCAAGGGTGTCTTCCCCCCTTCCTGCAGTCCCTACGTGACGTTCAGTCCACCACATTTTGCTTGCTCCACCTCTATACCTGGGGCTGTGTCTGCACTAGTAATCCATGACTGATCTACTTTCTGGCCCTGCTGCCAGTAGTAACCTGGCTGAAGTTTGATCTCAAAGGCACATGGTGCTTGAGAAACGCAAACAACAGGTTTCAGAATCTTACTGGTAAAGTGGATTTTGTCCTGTGGTCCCAAACTGCTGAGACACCATACATTTGAGGAGAAACTCCTGAATCTGTCCCCCACCTCAATCTCTGTAGCTTAACCAGAGGCCATGTCAGAGGGCAAGCTCGTAAACAGACGATGTGAGTGGTAGGTGAACTTGGGAAAAACTTTGGGCCTCTGCTGGACTGACAGTGCTGGCATGTCAAGGGGCACAGAGAAGAACTGACTGCAAGGCTAATACAAACACTTGGTCACTGTGGAGCTCAGTGTGGTGGACAAAGGATGGCTTCAGATTTCGCCTCTCCTTATGAAGCAATCCATACGGAATTTAAGGACCTCATGCAATTACAGCATCCCTGTGGTTAGTGTAGTTTCTCTCTTTTTCCTGTGTCCTTAGGAAAACAGGAAATGCCCCATTCTGTGCTTCTGAAATCACCAGGAGTTACATGACTTGCCTTCCACAGCTACAGCACAGAGCCAGTCAGACTGACCCAGCAATTTGTTCTCATTTACTGCTGCTTGCATTCTTTGCATCCTTCCTCTCCTCTGGCTCGGTGAAAGCATTTCCCCTTGTGCACCGGTCAGTCCTGAACCCAGACAGATACATCTCTGCTAATTCTGTGGCTTCCACCATAGGGGACAGGTATAGTTGATCCCTGGCAAAGACTGGGAGCAGTGCGCTCTGCCTAGCTGACTGGCTTCAAAGACCACTGCTGACTGAGGACGTGACCCTGGCCAGGTGAGCAAGTTGTTACATGACTACAAAAGAAGCAACATTTCCAAAATGCGGCTGATCTCCATAGTAAGATGCCCAGAGATTTCATGGGCGTATACCCCAGCTTCTCTGTGGTATATACAAATTGCTCGGTGGAGAACTCTTTGGACACAAATAGCAAAATACATTCTCAGTCCCAGGCAGCTCACAGCTAAGGGATGCACGTAACAAATCAGAGCCAGTGAAACAGCATGAAGACATTTTAAAAAATTAGTGACTATAATTTTTAATCTCAGTAACAGACAATTACTGTATTTCTTAAATCCAACACCATAAAGATTAGCTACTGAGTAGTCCGAGCCAGAACTCATAATTAAGATAGAACTTTAATATACAGCAGTTAATCCACGAATATTAGAGGAAAGATCCTGAGAGGAATAGTCTAAGATGTGAACGTCTTGCTACCTTCTGTGCAAGGATGCAGCTCTGTGAACCAGTCAAAGGAGTCCTGTTAGAAAAATTTTGGGGTGACATAGGGCAGCACAAGGCTCTTAATAGACGCCCTTATGGATTCAAGATTGCTTGAGAGACTCAGATTTCAGCTACTGATTAACTTCTGAAGGATGTGTTAGGCAGTGGGCTTTGATTAAGATATTCCCAGCCAAATCTCACCCCTGCAGCAAATAAACCAAAAACTTAAGCTGTGCTCTGGACTCGTAGACACTGGCCAGGTTGCAGCTGATGACTTCTAATGAAATCTGCATGCTGTCTGGAAATGAACCTAGTCCACCTTACTGTTTTTTTCTGAAAGCAGCCCTTCTCTCCTCAATTCCTCTTTGTTTTCCCTGCCTCCTGAAAGCAGATTGCACAATTTACAAACCAGGCTGACTGTGCTATTTTTAAGGGAGCATCATTTTGAGTTTCAGGTTTCAAGTGAATCAAAAAGCTCAAAAATGGTGGACCTGTACTTAAAAAAAAGATTCTGACAACACCTGGAGATTAAATCCACGGATGTTCAGAGAGGCCTGGGTGCTCATGAAAATGGTGCCTTTTTAATTATTATATTCATTATAAAAATAATCAAAATAAAACAATAGGACAAGTGCAAGGTAGTGTTTGCTGCATGGTGTGGATCATAATGAGATTTTGAGCAAATAAACCCCACTCCAAAACAGGTGTTAAAGAACAATAACCACAAAATCCTGCAAAAGAGAGACAACAACCACTGTGACTTCAGGTTTCATTTGCACATGGGAAAGACAGACTTGCAAAGTGTCATTTAATTGGAATTTTGATTATTAATACAATGTGGCACTAACAGCAGCATTAGAGGAGACTCATGCAGGGTTGAGCTGATTAATGGAGTTGACTAGCCCATTGAGAGCTCAAAGTTGCCTGACAATTCAGCCCATTAATTAGCAAGCTGCCATATTCCCTCCCACTGGGCTCTGCTGCATGGAAGTCACAAAAGCTTGCAGCTCCTTCTGCAAGTTTTTCAGAATTTCTTCTAGGAAGTATTCCTTCTTCATAAGATCACCCGTGCCAGGCCAGATTAAAGGCTATATTGCCACTGAAAGTAGTCAATAGCAGGTCCAAGGTGGGGTTGTAACAACAACCTGAGTACATAAAGGCATTTCCTCAGAATATGCTCCCAGTTTCCAGGATCTCGTTGCTCTCAGCTGTGTAAACTTTAAGCACCCATTATTAACTCCCACAAAGAATCCCACTGCTTGCTTACCCTTTCTGTGAAGAACCAGCTGATACACACATCACTCGCAATCTTAATTTTTTGCCCCACAGAAGCAGAGAATGGGAGGCTGCTGTGAAAGTGTAAAACTTTGCAGTTTTAACTTTCCAACGGGAATTTTCCCAGCAAATGAACGCTCCAAGAATCAGGAAGCTGCAAAATTGGCATAACTGTCCCTTTGCATTGATTCAGTAGCTACATCAAAGATACAGATCTTTCTTTATGCAAGTTGCTTCAGTCATCCAACAGACTAAATCTATCACAGCAGAGCAACTGTGCATTAGCATCTTCTACAGGGGATCCCAAGACACACCAGAAACTACCATTTCCTGTTAGATTGCATAGGAAAGTTCTATAATGATTTATAAATTAAACTTGAAACTGCCAAGTGTATTTTCAGTGTCCCGCCAGAGAAAACTGTTAAGCAAACAACACAAACAGACTGGAATAGAGATTAAATCTTCTGGAAAGGGTCTGGAAACTGCTTACTTTGTTTTCAAAACCAGCGTAACAAAAAGACTAGATAATAATACAGAATGAAAGAAAATTAATTGGGCCCATATTTTTTTTTGAACATGCACAGGATGAAGTTGTCTTGCAGTCTTGCTCTACGCATGTAGAACAATAAGCAATCTCTTCTATTTTGCAAGGCTGATGCATGCTTACACAAGCTGCAAATCAAACCAAAATTCTTCATAAACATGCTCTGAATGGGCACTGATTTTAGCTGCATACAGCACTGCAATTTAGAAAAAACAGCTTTTTCTTTCTAGCAAGTTCCTAAATTCCACAAAGCAATCAGCAGGACTGGTGGAGGGAAATGAAAGCCGATGGCAGGGAGGTGGAGGGGTGGAAAAGACAAGTCTGTCTGTGAAAAGGCGGCGGAGGAAAAGCCACCCAGTCCAAGCGCATCCTGCTTAATGCCTTCAAAAGCACCTAAGTGACAACAGAGATTCAGTGAACCTCCACAGGAATATTTCCATGCAGAGCGAGAGCAGGCTGCTTTCCCACAGAACTGTCCCAAGAAATGTGCACAGGTATGCAAAGCCCATGCTCTATGTTCAGAGGTATTCAGAGCCGTGATTACACATCAGGTGAAGATGGTTTGTCTGCTGGAAACCCAGCCTGCTGCAAACCCAACCTGCTGCTCCTAACCATGACAGCGATTAGTGAGAGAGTCCCAAGCTATTCAGAGCTGTGGGACCCCTGGATGTGCTCAATGCACAGCAGCACTCATGGCCATAACATGAGGACCTTGCAGTAAGATGTCTGGGACTAGCCCCTGCTCCACTCCTGCTTCAAGGAAGACCCCAGAGCAGGCACCTCGCTCTATCTTTGACCATTGCTATAGGCAGTCTGAATACCACCCCTATACTCTTGACGATTTGGTGGGATTTAGACTCCTGACTCATTTAATGCCTCATTTTCTAAGCTGTTCTAGGTGCCTGCAGGTGAAGGTAGGCACTTACTAGGTTTTTGTACAGCACGTAAGGAGACAGGTGATGTCAGTAGGATGTAAGCACCCCATTTGCACTTTCGAGAGCACCATTAGGCAGCAGCATGTGTTTTTAGGTGCGTAAATACTGTGGGAATTGAGTTTGGAATGCAGTAGAGCACGTTTGATGGGAGCTCATGTCAGCTGCAAGAAATTCACTGCATTTTCCTCTGCTTAGAAAACCTGATACATATCAACATTTGCTCATAATCCTCACACAACTGGAAAAGCAATGCAGGCACCTGGCCCCCACCACTTCCACAGCCCAACCTACTGTATATGCCTGATTACTCCTTTGTCTCTTTCTTTCATCTTCTAGCAAATGAGATCCACACAAATGGAAGGAATTTCAGCTTCTTTTAGTTCTTTACAAGCCTTTAAACACAGGCCTCTCAATTTCAAAAATTCTCTTTGCCTCAATAACATCAAGCTTTTTACATGGTAGGTTTCTTCATTAGTGCTTTCAAAGCACTTCTTAAGTGAGTTTAATATCTCATTGCTCTTTTATATATGGGGAAACTGAGCAATGTGTACAACTTCATTTATCAGGCCAAAACTGAGAAAAATGCTCTGGATTTCCAGTCCAGTGCCCTGGGCTAAACTTTATTTACATTAATTTCACTAAATTCATCAGATAGTCTGATATGTAGTCTGTGCCACAAACATACAGCTTTTAGAAAGATACCTTTTAAAAAGAATTTGTTGCTCAGGTTTCCACCTTATTAAGAGACATTTGTGAGCATACTAAAGACAAAGCCACAGTAAAAAAAACAAAACAAAACCAAAAAATCCCAAATCAATCACAGTGAGGGATGGCTATTTCAAGAGAAAGAGAAGACCAGCAGCAGCTCTAGCAAACAAAGAGTTAAGTCCCTGCTGAGGTGTCCTGCAGCCATAGGTGTTTGAGTCCCAAACCAGGTGGAGTTTGAAGGCCTAATCACTAATACCAAGGCAAACCATAAAAGCAGCTGCTGGCCCTCAAGCATGTTTTTATGGGTAGAAGGATGATGTGCTGTATGAGGAATTGTAGGCTAGGCTATGGATGGCAGAAAGTCAAGCTGTCAGAGAAATTCTTATTTGTTAGGGGGTTTGGGGGTTTTTTTTGCTTGTTTGCTGGTGTTTGGTTGTGTTTGGTTTTTTTAAGCTGAGACAACTTTTGAAAGTTAACTGGTAGCTGAGAAGCAGGCTGGTGTAGGCACCCATAAGGATGAATTTTCTTTATGGCTAGAGAGAGTCTGAGCAATAATAATTCTCTGGTAGAGCAAGAGAAACCCTCCTAGATTTTAATTGAAAGTGAATTCTAGAATATCTCTCACTTCTCTGCTTCTCTAGTCCTTTGAAGAGACAATATGAACTTCAAGCTGATGGTCTTCTGCTGTGTGAATAGAGAAGTGAATGACAAAACAAATGTGATTTCCAGCACTTTTAGTGCACTACAAAGCAAGCTAGGTGATTTATGGAGAAGTGAAAGATGAGATGCCTATGGTCTAGATAACTAGAATCCTGAAATAGCTGAGATGAGAGACTGTTGCAGAAGTTTTCCTTTAAGCTAGAGATGCAAACAAGTGGCTTGGGTTCAGGTCTCTGGGTAGGATTTGGCTCCTGACCTCCATACAGCCCATGGATAATCAAAAACTGAAGAAGGTATTGTAAATAAATATACCATACTTGGTTCAGAGGGATTTATGGTGTGGTGAAGGAGGGAACAAGCAAAAACATGAAGGGTATGAATTAAAGCTGTATGATCTCTTCTTTGGGTTGTTTTTAACCCTGGTTTGTTCTTGGGATTAGATTTGGAGGCTTAAATTAGGATATGCCTTTAGGTGTGTCTCTACCCAATAATTCTGGTAACATGTTGACAACTGTCACCAACTTTGGTAGGTCCAGGGGTTATAAAGATCTAGTTCCATACCAGCTTTTGAAAATACACTTGCTTGCAGCAGACCGTGGAATCTCTTTGACTGCAGGAAGGCTGGGAGGTCAGGCATAACCTGGCCATCAGAAGTGCTTGTGGGACAGATCTTAATGTCCCAAGTGCAAAACTTCAATTGCAGCTCATGGTTTTGTTGCTATGAGTTATAAAAATGAAGGGGAAAAAAAAAAACAGGTGGTGATAAATTCTGTGCTTGCAGAATGAGTTTTTCCCTTATCCTTACTAAAGAGAAGGTCTTGCTAAGAGGGGCCTGGCTGAGGAGAATAGGAAGAGGGATCTTGTAATTCTATGCCTCTTTAACAAAAGCAGAGCTTGTCTGTCCTTCTGAAACCTCCTGTCTAGAATTTTCCAAAGCCATGACAGTAAAAAAAACCCCTCCTTATCAAAGTCAGCAGAAAACAAGAAGGTAGCAAAACACTGCTGCGCTGAACTCACTCCTGGTCACTTACGGAAGTCATCTTCTTTCTGGCCCCCAGCCCTTTCTTGCAATGTTTGTGACCGCTGATTTCTTTCACAGCTTTTGCTTTTGTTTTGTTTTGTGTTTTTTTTTAATGGGTTGCAATGGAAGCTACCATGAAAAGTGTCTGTGGTTTGTTGCTAGATTTGGATGTCGTTGCTAAAGGGTCAGAAACTGTGGTAATGGTACCTTTAGAAAGCACTTGGCAAAGGTCACAGATCACTGTGCTTGTTTGGATGGTATTAGCCAAACTGTGCTTATGCCTATTTCCAAGGGTGACTGAATCTGAGAGCTAGCTGAAAGGCTTTATTTAATGCGGTATTTTCTGTGATTGAAAAACAGCTTTTCTCCTTTTCCATATGACAGCACGCTTTTCAGCCCAGTGCTTCCCTATTTTGGGCACTGCAGGGGCCCGCTCCACTGAACCGGTGCCATTGAGGAAGCAGGGAGGAGGCACTTTGTGTCTGGCAGTTTTCCTTAAAACACCTTCTGGCCTTCTACATGGCATACAGAGGGATGAAAATGCTTGTCTTCTCACCCCCTGCTTCCAAAGCTGTTCTTTCAAAGGGTGCCCATGACTTCTTCCTCCCCCTTCCTCCCCTGAGTCACTTGGGCCTACAGTTTAGTCTTGTATGGAGCCGCAATGACTCCAAAAAACTGAGAGATGCAAGGTGTGTCTGCTGCACAGCCAAAGGGTCTGCAGCCTTGGTCCAGGAACATATATATGACTTCACTGAACATCTTGACCAACAACAATGGGGAAAGCTGTTCTGTTTGCCATGCAGTGTAGTGAGAACTGTATGAAGCTGAACCTTTCAGTTCACAGTCCTTGCCATTAGACCTATCTTGAAAAGGCTGACTCACATAACGAGCACTTTCCTAATCGTTTCAGAGCTAGAGCAGTTTGGGGATGATAGGAAATGAAGGGATGTCCTGTACCTGGGGGTCCAAACTCATCCTGATCCCCCACTAACTAGGTCTTCTGTGGAGAAAGAAGATTATCCTCATCCTTGTGGGCTACTTGCCTCTTTTTGGTGATGATTGCTACAAGAGTCAGCTGAATCCCCAAAGCAGACAGTGGTTCATTTCTAGTCTGTTAGCTCCTTGGGGTGCAGTTCAGCAGACAGCCATCTGCTCGCATGTCACTCACTCACTTTAAAACTGGAAGGGTTCCTGACTTCTGTTTTTCACTGTAACCAGGGAGTGCAGTTCCAATAAGCATCACTAAACTACTTCTGAAAGGGAGGAGAAAGCTGTGCTGTAGCTTTGCACATGAGGTGAGAAGACCTGGATTGTGTGGCCTCCAGTGTGGGGGAAGCCCTTCTGACAAAACACCACAGAAAAAAGGCTGTAAGAAATCTTCTAGGAAATGCTGAACCACATCGTGAATTTGAACCTGGCACCAAAGATGTGTTTAGCATTTCCCCAGCTTTCCATTGTGTCCGCAGGGATTTGCCTCTCCCAGGCAGGCAATACATTAGAGGCAGGATGACTGAATCTGCATGGGTGTCCGTCTTCCTAAAAAGCCTTGTAGATTTTAACTTGAGACAACATATCTCTTTCAATCCATGTACTAGAGAAAAACTACAGCATGTGCACCTTGCCTTCCAAGATGACCATTCCCTTCACAGATCTTTCTTCTTTTTGATTTTACTGTCACAAGGGACATAATATATTCTCACTTCATCACATTTTCTGTAACAGTAATACTGAAACTCAGGGATGGATTATTGTCTACCTTGTGTTGATCCTGCCTACTCTTGAGATGCTAATCCTATGGATGAGCATCTCGGTTATCTTTTCTTTAATCAAGTAATGCTATTTTTAACATGGGCACCTTATATACTAAGGAGATGCTAGCAGCTTGCTTTTTTTTTTTTTTTTTTTTTTTTAAAATGCACTGGTAGAGGCTTAGAGATTTAAGCTTTACTGCTGAAAAAGAATCAAGGGCAATTGTGGTGAGGAAGAAGCAAGGGGGAAAATTCAGGGAAGGGTTTATGAAAGAGGAGAAAAAAAATCAAGGAGGAAGAATCCTTAGGGGGTGTGCAGTTGAGTGGTTGTTTTTCTGGAGGGGATATTGCTCTCTAGACCCTGGAAAATTTGTAATCTATATTAAGTATAGAACAATGTAAGGGAGAGAAGGGTTGTGGGGAAAACCAAAGGCGATATAGCAGATGGTAGTGCAAAAGAAAGTCTGGGAAAGTAAGGAGAAATAAAATGAGGAAAGCAATATTAAAAGTAATAAAGGGACAGTACTTCATCACTTTCTCTAAAAAGCATGAAAATATGCGTATTTCATGCCTTTGTGCGTATGCAATTGTGTGTGACTTTTCAAGGATCTGTGTATGGAGCAGCAAAGTGCGTGTAAGTTTTCTGACACATCTGGAATACCTGCAGTGCTCTGGGCCAGTAGGCAAAATAGATAGTGTAAGGTTTATTTAAATTAAAAAAAGATGAAGTTTAATGAATTAAATATGAAAATGAATAATACACATTGTGCAGTAGCCCTTGAATTTGCTTTGATGTTAAATGCAATTTATTTTGCATTCATTTATTTTTTCCCCTTATAGCTGCAGGTTTTTCATTCTTCATAATACAGAACCCATTGCAGGAATTGTCAGGAGATAGACTGGAGGTTTTTAACTGAGAAGAAAACTAGGAAACTGTAATCCTACTATCTCAGTCTGTGACTGATTGCTACTAGTAGCTTAATTCCACTTAAATTTTTCAGCAATCAAATAGACTGAAAGATGGCCGCATCAGTGCCACAGTCAAACTAAATGTTAAGAGGCAATTGATGCTTCTGGACTGTGACATTTGTATTGAAGTCAGCGCTTCGGGATGACTGCTGATGGAAGAGGTGATGATACTGCGTTTAGCAATGCATGTATTTCTCCTCCCATAGTCATTAAGCTGCTTTAGTTCTAGTTGTACATGTGGCTGGTCTTGGAGCTCTGTTCTGCAAGGCGGACAGATCGCAAGGCGAGCACAGTAGCTGTCCAAGGCAGAAATTATAGCCATCTGCATCTAAAGAAACACCTGACTGTAGAATCATCCATTGGATTTCTGATGTCTTTGCTTTTCTATTGAAGTGCATTAGTAAACTAGAACTTTTATGAATGCACCTTTCTTCCAAGCTCCAAAAATGGGCACATGAGCCGTGAATACTTCCCTTACATCTTTAACCTGCTATGATCTTTCTCTCCCACACAAATTCTCAAAACCCAAGAAAAAGTTGTCTGTACAGGCATTAGCGTCTGTTGACTTGACATCACCAAAGTGGTGTAGGCAAAGATTTTGTTATTTATTTTTTACTTCTATATTTCTTTGACCTCAAACACAGTTCAAAGAGCTCCATTATTTTTAACTGTTCCAAACATGTCAGCTGAAGGGAAAAAAAAACCCAAAACACAACAAGCTGCAGGTTTTCTTCAAGTAAATCAAAAGCACTAGTAATTGCTGTTCATATTTCATTTCAGAAAAATAGTATATTCATGACTCAGTATGGTGCTGTAGACAAATTAATATTAAGGGAAACACAGAGGAAGCTACAAGAACACTGAGAGAAGAAAGCATCTGAGAAGAGATTTTTCTTTCTCTAATAAACAGAAAAAGATGGAAATGCTTTTACATGAGGTTCCTAAACAGATGTGTGCAGAGCTGTATGCAAGCTACTTCAAAGTAGGACACAGATGTTGTCTGAATAATTTTCCTAACACTTTTCCATATACGTGCATGGCCAGCTAGGAGTTGCTGTAGTCATCAGTGCCAGAACAATTGCAGTTTGGAAATTCCTGCCTCCAAACTGAGACTGAAGGAATGAAGGGGAATAATGCTACTCTCTTTGTTAACCTCGTGCCTATTACCTTTCAGTATATCGTATATTCACATAAGGCAATTGCTTAAACACTGGCAAAGCCAGAAGCCTAAGAGGGATTGAGCTGTATCACCACTCTTAACATGAAGGCATATCAGAGCAAGTAATTCTACTCTAGTTTGGATTAAATTTGTCTTCATCTACATTTCAACTGTGTATTTTTACAGGCGTGAGTCATCTAGCCCAATGTCACATATCCCTGTATAAGCAGTGTGTCTTCCCAAAGCAGAAGCTTGAAGCTTTTGTAAGGAATTCAGTTTCCCAGTTGCTCCAGGGGAGGTATTGTATGGAGGCAGAATGCATGTGTACCTAGTGATTCAGTGCAAAGATGCTTTCAGCAGGATAACTTGCACAGAACGCACAACTCGATGCAAAGAGCAAATATGATTCTTGCCTGCCTTCCCCCTGTGTTTCTTCACACACTTTCATCTCATAACTGCAATAGTTGCTATCTGCAAAAAAAAAAGACGTTCAAACAAATATTCTTCCCTCAGCAAAGACCCACACAGAACACTAAGTCCATGGAAAAGTAAGGCTGTTTTGAGTATGGAGGAGTTACACGTGGTACGGCATTTTTTCCACATGCAAAGCCTTTGTTCCACACTGTGTGCATTTGTGCATAGACACTTTAATTGTCCCCCAGTCACACTGATTTCTCTTGAAAACGATCTCCTTCCTCAATCATACGGTCCCTTGAGCACTCCCTTACGGGCACTTCCCTGCACCCCTGCCTTTCTTTGCACTCATCCCTCCAGTGAATCTAGCTTAAAGTTTTCCTTGCTAAGTTAGAAAGCCTTTTGGCAAAGATGTTCTCGTCCTGCTTTCTCAGGTGGATCCCATGTCTCCTGAGCGGTCCTTGTTCCTCAGAGGGGAGTCCTGTACTCACAAAAGCTGAAACCCTGCCTGCACTAGCTCTACTACCAGCTACTGACTTGCAAAATACCTGCTCCTACATTTATCTTTCTCCTTCATGAGCAGGATTGAGGAAAACACCAGCTAGGTTCCCATTCCCTTCACTCCCACCTGCAGAGCTCTGTAGCCATTCCTTATGTGGCTAGGGTCTCCCTTGGCATGGTCTCCAGCGCCCACGCAGATGAGCAGAGGTAATACTCCAAGGGCCAGATAAGCCTTGGCTGTCTTTCTCTAACGTGCTGGATCTGATTTAAGGCATCACAGACTAGCTGAGGTTGGAAAGGACCTTTGGAGGTCATCTGGTCCACCCCCTCCGCTCAAGCAGGCTCACCTAGATCGTGTTGTTCAGGGTCGTGTTCAGCTGGGGTTTCGATATCCCCAAGGATGTAGGCCCCACAGCCTCTGCTGGGGAACCTGTCCCAGTGTTTAACTATGCGAGAAAGAGTTAATGCGGTGGGGCAAGTTCTGCCCAAGGCAACCGGCAACCAACCCTGCGGAGCAACTCCAGGGCAGGTGAGAGGCCCAGTAGCAACCAAAGCTGGAGCAGGGCCGGGGAGGCCGGAGGGTGCGCAGGTCCCTGCTCTGAGGTGCTGAGCGGGGCAGCTCACCAGCAAAGCATGACACCTAATTAGCCTAATGAGTTTGAGTGCCCGCCCCAAGGAGGGGCAAGGAGATTATAAGAGGGCATGAACGGAAGCCTGGGGTAGAGTGGGCACTCCTCTGGGATTTCTCGGCTGGCTGGAGCCGCGCTGGACCCGGGACTGG
>JAVKLA010000024.1:25665134-25685244 GCA_034782735.1 Sagittarius serpentarius
GGAAGGATTGTCTGGCATTGGAACAGGCTGCCCAGGGAAGTGGTTGAGTCACCATGCTGGAGGTATTTAAGAGACATTTAGATGTGTTGCTTAGGGACATGGTTTAGTGGTGGACTTGGCAGTGCTAGGTTGATGGTTGGGCTCGATGATCTTAACGGTCTTTTCCACCCTAAATGATTCTATAGGTCTGTTCTTGTCTCGGAGGCTAGCAAAGAAGGAGCGAACTGACTTTTTGTAGCTCAGTGTTTAGGGTGTGTTTTTGAAGGATAGGCAGTACCAAGCACAGGCCTCCTGGGATTACAGTTGCAGACCAGACCAGAGGGAACAAAATGAAGCAGTATTGCTTTGAACAGCCTACCAGGAAAAGTATGCAGCTTGTGCCATCCCCTGAAATGTGTCCTGGTTTTATCTTACAGTGCTGGTCAGCACAGGTCAAAACCATGTCAACGTGTATTCTGAATTAAAGCACTGCCAATGATGTGTAAGCACATGCATTTGTGCCTTAATACAATTAAATAATAGAGTTAGCTGACAGGTCTGCGTAGCACACAACTGCAATAAATAGAAATAAACATAGTACAGGGCCCTCTGGCTGTATCCCAAAACAAGAAACAAATCTGCTGTGGTTAAAATCTAATGCCATGTCTAAAGCCTTCTTTTGCCTGAGGTTTTTACCCTCAGAGGTCTAAAAAGAAGGTTAGTCCAGGCAGCTCTAATCTCTGCTGTTGCAGGCAGCCCATTCCTGCTTCATAGTTTTTTCCTGAATTACTAACCTTGACAAGATAGCTTTCCTAGGCTTAGGCCTTACTGAGCCTGTTGTTCCCAGCATTTTCTGCATCAATAGCTCATTTGTGGTTGCTGATAAATTTGTTCTGTGTTGCAAGGGGGGCCTTGTGAGAAAAATCAGTATCTATAGACACGGACATGAACTATAGTCTTTTCTTGACTTCAATCCAAACAGGTAAGACTGTTAGAGGTGTTCTCTGAATAATCAGTTACTAGATGACTGTCAGTTACTGCAGCTAAGTTGCTGCTGGAAGAAATCGCAAAGGTAAGTCCCCAGCTTGCTATGTAGAAAGGTATTGAAGACTCAGTTCAGGCTGACATCTTCTAATCCTCAATGGCTCTACATACTGGGCATGGGAACTCCATTCTTACAGTCAAGAAATGACCTCTCCTATGGGGCAGAAAGGCTTTCAGGTCCTTATTTGCAGCTCCAACCTTGATTCTACTGTTTGGATTGTAGGGATTTAATTTATATTTGCTCAGATACGAGAAGGGCTGCTTATCTTGGCAGGGTATGTCCATAGTATCTTGGAAGGGCAGCTGTGGTGATCTGATTTTACTTTTTAAAAAATGAGGGAGAAAAGATAGAAAATGGAGCATCAAATATACTCTTTGTTTTATTTTGTTTTGTTTCAGGAGAAAATCTTTAGTTCTGAAATGGTGCTCCTTGCAAGGCAGAGACAGAAAAAAACTTGGTTTTGTTTGCCCTTGGATAGGCTGGATTGAATTGGACAAGCTTCAGGATTTGGTCTGTTTCTCTGTTTTTTTTTTTCCATTCTTCCCCCCCCCTGGCCCCCCCCCCAAAAAAAAAAAAATTGTTGAGAAAAGTTTCCTGTCACCATTGCGGGAACTGAGTTGCTGAGAAGACAGAATTTGAAATAAGGGTAATGGGGCATCAGAGCTTTTGCTGTGCTGGTTGAAGCTCTGCAAAAAGGCTAGAAATGAACACTTTATGGAGCAATTTTACTTGACCCCTTTGCTTGACTTTTTTTGTGAATTCAGCTCAATTTCCTTCAGCCTTCACCATATTTTATGGCATGGATATTTTTTCCCCTCCCCTGTGGAGCAAAACAGGTCTTTTCTTACAAGAAATTAATTGCTTAGGATGAAGTCAGATGAAAAAAAATTCTTCTTGAGAACAGGTTGCTTCTTCCCTTTTCTTTTCATGTAAGTTTGGTGAATTTTAATTTGTGGCAAGTTTTTGCTGTTGCACAGCAACACTTTCACACACAAAACACCCACCAGCTCCACACAAATATAATGCTAATAAACAAGGAGCAGTGAAGCTGACTAATAGGTGACCTTGTAGTTTACTTTCCAGTAGAGGTTGCCTGTCTAGTTGTTCCTTGTCCCCCACTGCTGTCTAATTCTTTCACGCCATCTCGCCTAGATTTTTTTAATCCTTTTTATTTTAGCATGTAATGTTATGGTGGACATACAGTATCAATTTTAAGTACTGGTGGTTACAGGCCCTCAAAGACACTGCTGGACAATACTTCTCTGTAACAGGCAAAGGAGTCTTTAAGAACCAGGAAGAGAAGCTAGCTCTGCTTGGTAAGGAGACTAAATGAATGTATTGAGAATCACACTTCTCCTCCTGCTGATGAAAATGCAGTTGTCGAAGCTGCAGAACACTGCCTCACACCCAATAGGTTGCCATTAATGTCCTGTCCTTCAAAGTGCACAGCAGCACCAGCTTGGGCACTCAGGCAAAGAGCCCATCCCAGAATGTGGTTTGACGCTTGATTAACATCAGATAGTTGGGAATCCCAAGGGGGGCTTGCCTGCAGCATGGGTGGGTGAGTGTCTCACGTAGACACGGGCGTGAGATTGGTCCATGCATACCTCCTGTTACGTTCCTGATTGCTGCAGAATACTTGCACACTTGATAAAGTTACAAGCAATCAGTCAGAGGCCATCAGGAGATATTTAAATCCTTCATCTCCTGGAGGACTTCTGCATTTGGCTGGCTGACAAGGACCTGAAGTCAGATAACTGCCACAGTCCATCTGCAGTGCACCAGTGTGGGTCAAATAATTTCCTAGTCACTGATCCTTCACCAGTGACCTCATATGGCTTCTGCTAAGTACCAGTAGAACAGTAGTTCCATACTCTTCCCAAACATGCACTTGTCAGGTCTCTCCTGCATCTAGGCATGGGATTAGGCTGCATGCCTGGCATCTGCTATGCTCCTCCTGATGGCACGGCCCAGTGACCAGAACCTTTATTTATCCTTCTCTTTTTTTCTCTCATGGCTTTTTTTTTTTTCCTCTGATGCTGTATTTTCGTGTTCCTCAGAGCAGTTATGACCACTACAAAAGCAGTATCTGTCCTTGTAATAGGACAACCCCTCAGTAAATCTGAGATAGCACTACCTCCACCTGTTTTGGGGAACTGGTTATATCACTCCAAGAGGATGAATGTCACTTATGATCAAAATATTGCCTGTGCTCACCTGCACTTGTCTCAGCTAACTGCATCTGACTAAATTCCTGAATAGTCTTGTTGATGTTTCTCACTCACTTGAAAAGAAAGTGGCTTGAAGAATACCTCTGAAGTATCAGTCACCTTTCTGCCTGTGATGGTCTTGCCTACACCGAATTACTCCATCAGTGAGAGTTAAGTGTTGATTCCACAGGCAACAGTCACTCTTGACACAGCTACAGGGTCACAAAATGGAGTCCAGTGGTGACCAAGACAATGTTCTAGTTCATGGCTGAGGACCTCAGACTTGCCCCACCGCCATCTGAAAGGCTTTCACTGCTGGCTGTCCTGTGTCCTAGGGACAATTCAGTTTCACCAGTCAGAGTTTGCCTCCCAGACCCAGAACCACAGCCAAAGCAGTCACAGTGGCAAAGACTTCCAGTATTTCTCAGTGCCAGGGGAGGACAGGCAGTATCAGTATTCTTGAGTGTTCTCCCAGAGTAGCTGCTGTAGGGTTAAGACCACTGTTGTCATCCTTCCTGCTCTACTCTGTGACACCTTTTTTGAACATTGAATGAAATAGAATTGGGGAGTTTAGACAGCAGCATTATGGTGTCACTTGGAAATGCACAAGCAGAGGCAGAATAAGGCTTCTTTAAATACGGGAGGCCTTATTACAGCTGACAGGAAAATTAATATATCTCTATCATCTGCCTGAAATGCAAAAGGATAGTGTGGTGCTTCACAGATGGGCTTATAAGCAAGGAAGCAAAGGTTTGTGGGAAAGCTTCTCTTTGGACAGCTTCAACACATATGCATGACAGGGACACTCAGGCCTGCAGACCAGGGGAGCTTCAGACTGTATGTAGTGCAGATGAGAAGCCTCAGCACTAACAGCATCAGTCTGTTGATCCAGTTCTGTTGTACCAAACTCTTTGCTCAAGCAGAACTAGCCATAGTGTCTTAGAGGAGTAACTTGTAACCAGCTGCTAGTCTGTCAGAGTCTGACAGTAGTTAGACCAGAACACAATCCTTACAAAAAAAACCTAGGGGTTGTGTTTGCTGGTGGGAATAGCAAAGAACCAGCAAGCCTGATTTCTGTCACCCCAGGCTCTTCTCAGTGCTTGAGGCTCCTGTGACATTTTAACAAGGAACATAAGGAGAAAGGCAAACTGGGATTGGGTTGCTTGTGGACATGTCAAGTCAAAGTCTTGAGTAGCTCCAAGGATGGAAATCACAGCCTCTGTAGGAAACCTGTTCCAGCATCTGACCACTCTCACTGTGAAATTTGATTTCTTTCAGTCCAGCTGGAATTTCACTTTTTGCAACTTGTTTCTTGTCCTTTTCCCAGGCACCTCTGAGAAGAGTACAACACAGACTTCTTCTCCCTGCTAAACAAACCAGGCTCTCTACAATCTGATCTATAAAGTGGTTACCCTTCACTACCGTGTGTTGCTGACTTACCTCATTCTTGCTGTCCCTCAGGACCAAGGTCTTTTCTGCAAGGCTACCACTGAGCCAGTCAGTCCCCAGCCTGTGCTGTTACATGGGGCTGTCATGTTCCAAATGCAGAATGAAACATTTGCCCTTACTGAATTTCAAGAAGCTTCTGTCTGACCATTCCTCCAGTTTATCAAAGTCCTTCTGAACGACAGCTCTGTTCTCCAGTGTTTCAAGTGCTCTGCACAATTTACCATCATCTGCAAACTCAGCAAGAGTTCATTCTGACCCATTGCTGAGGTCATTAATGAAAATATTACACAGCATCTGCCCCATTATTTATCCTCAAGGATCATGGCTGGTAACTGGCTGTCAACTAGTCTTTGAACAGCTGACACCTAAACTGAACTCAGCAGTTTGGGTAGTTTTTCATGTGTTTTTTAAGTCATCCATCCAAACCATATTTCTCTATAAATGTTACTGGAAACTGTCAAAAGCCTTACTAAAGTCCAAGTGAGAAACATCTAGTGCTCTCCCCTCATCCATAGTCAGTTACATATCATCAGAGAAAGCAATTAGTTTTGTTGGGATAACTTGTCCTTGGTAAATCCAGGCTGGTTGTTCCCAGTGACCTCGTTCTTCCTATGCCTGGGCATGGCTTCCAGGACAGTTTGCTCCCTAACCTTTCCAGAGACTGAGGACAGCCCTGCAGTTCCCTGGATCTTTTTTCCCCCTTTTCTTAAAAAAAACAGGTGTGCTGCTTGCCTTTTTGCAGCCTTAAGGAACTTCTTTGATCACCGTGATCTTTCAAAGATGATAGAAAGTAGCCTTGCAAAGACATCGGCCAGCCTGTTTAGCAACCTTGGAAGTAGCCCTTCGGGACTCACAGGCTATATATGTTTACTTAAGTGGTCCTTATCTCACTCTTCCTCTGCTGTCAGTAATGCTACTCTCCTTCCTTCCTCTCCAGACTCTGCCCTGGGCACGACTCTGGTAAGCCTCAGAGAAGAATTTGCCAGTAAAATGGGGCTGTCCAGGTACATTGACAGTTTAAATTTCAGGCAAGTTTTGGCCTTCCTCATCCTCTCTGCATGCTGCTCTTCTGTATTCTTCCTGGATTGTTTGTCTCCATTTTCATCTTCCGTATGTTTCCTTTCCTTGGTTTGGCTCAGTCGGAAATTCCCACTGCAGCCAGGCCACCCTCCTGCCGCACTTCCTCATTTTTCTGCAATTGGAATGCACCATTCGTGGCCTTTTAAGAGGCCATCTTGGAAGACCAGCCAGCTCTCCCAGGGCCCTTTGCTCTGGTTGGCTGCCTCCCAAGCAATCCTTCTATCAATTCCCTGAACAAGCTGAAGTATGCTTTCATGAAGTGCAGGGTGGTAACATTGCTGCTTGCCTTCACATCACTTGGGAGCTTGCATGCTACCACCTTACGATCACTGCAGCTTTCATCACAAAACTGCTTTTGTTTTCCCTATCATTTGTTCTCTACCCTTGAGGAGCGTACAAAGAAGAGCATCTTTGCTGTTGGCTTGTCCAACACATCCGTGAATAAATTATCCCTAGCAATTCCAGAAACTTCGTGAACTGCTTGCGTCCAGCAATGTTCCCCTCCAAACACAGGCTGAGTTTTCCCCCAGCTAGTCAGTCCCTAGCCTGTGCTGTTGCAAGAGGTTATTCCTTGCTGAATGCAGGACTTCGCATTTGGTCTTACTGAATTTCATAAGGTTCCCATTGGCTTATTCCTCCAGCCTGCATAGGCCCTTCTGAAAAGCAAATGCTTTTGCTTCAGAGGTACGTGCTTTCCTATTCACATGCTACAGGAATGCTCTACTAGCCATGGCTACTGCCTCCCTTCACACACACACACATACCCTGCTGTCACCCTCCTTCCAAAGCAGTTGAAATGGAGATAATGGTAAGGCAATTCCATATGTTCTGATTACATATGACCTCATTAGCACACTTCTTCCTGCAAAAAACCTATTCAGATAATGAAATCTTGTTCTGGAACAAGTAACTTGTTATTTTATGAAAAAACAGTGTAGGAGAAGGGGATTTCGTTTTGGCAATTTTTTATTGTTGAGTTTTTCTGAGAGAAAAAGAAAAGGAGAATGGCAAAATGACAAGGAAAAATAAAACAAAAGAAAAGCAATTGCTGTATTTCAAAGCCAGTGAAAATTAGACTAAGCAGTAGTAGAAGCCAAATGGAAATCATAATTCTTCTATTTCCCTGGCTGCTCAGACATGTGTAATAGGCTTGGCAAAGTGTCAAGCAAAACAGGGGCCAAGCTGTGGTGTGTTTAGAAGAATCAAAAGGCTGCTCGTTAAGAGAGGCAGATTTCAGCACAACTCAGAGGATAAGAGTCTGAAGCTCATCTGCAGCTTATTCTTTACGAAGAGGGTAGAGGAAGGTAAAACACACAATGGAAGGGCACTTTTCAGCTTTGCAAGGAAAATAAAGGCAGTAGTGCAGTCTTGCTAGGTACATTTTGTTTCCTTTGTATTTAGCATAGTGTGCTTTAAGCCAAAAGTACATGGCAAAATTAAAAGTATGAGCAAGATAACTAGCTTTGGCAGCTGTAAAATGTGGACTCAGCTAGGTCATGGTGAAACACAGCCCACGTAATAGCACCCAAACCAGAAGTCAGAAAACCCACTGTGATTCCACTTCTCTTACAGAAGGTAGCTGTCAGAAATTAAATTGGCAGAAGTCACCAGGTCTTTCATAGCGCTTGCATACTTCAAGCAAAGGAACTGACAGGCCCAGAAAGTGAACATATTTCACTTGCTTTTTGAGAGAATCCCCAGGCTGATAGCTTTGCTCTTGATTTTTGGTCAGGAGGGTCTGAGCCCCAGTGCCTCATCACTGATGTAGTTTTAGCCTCAGGAGTAGAGGTACAGCATTTTTGTGGTCTGTCACAGAGCCTCCTTCCACTTTTTCCAAGATCATTTCACAGTGGAATAGCATTGCCTTTGTGCACGCTCTTCATGAAAGGATGCTGCAAATGTCAAAAGGCACTTGAAGAAAGTCACAGAAATGACCCAGTGGCAGGAAAAAACAAACTTTCACAGTGGGAATCTTAAGGAGGTGAACAACTCTGTTTTACCAAAGAAGGCAAAGATCTGGCAGCAGCTTCCCACCTGGGAAATCCGTGCATACCTTGTTGCACAGAACTAAGGTGATATACTAGGGGAAAGATAATGGTTTATCCAGTTACTCCACTCCTTCCTTCACATACCCAGGGGTGACAGTGGGTCACTGTGGGTTAGTCAATGATATGTTCTTAGGGTCATTGCATAAGGGTGTTCATGCATGTAAAAATGTTCTCATGATGGAATTAAATAGGAAGTACCATCTGGAATAGATTAACTTTGGAGATTGAAAGTAACCTTGCCATTTTTTAACAAGGTCAGCTGAACATTAAAGTAGCTTACTGGGCAAAGAAGTGGGATTGCCTTTGCTTGGGCTCTCTCAAGTCAGATTTGATACCTTTTAGAAGATGTTCTATTTTTGTGTTTTTTTTTTTTTCCTAACCCACTTGGAGGGGAGAAAAAACATTTCTGAGTATTTCAGAGGTCAGAATAAATGGTCAAAGGAGTAGTCCTTCAGTGCTTAGAGGGTGGGAACCTAGGGTCCATGCCATATCATTTAGGTTTATTTTTGGAAGCCAGCTTAGAGTTGTTACTGTGGGCATAGTCAGGAACCTGTACAGTCCAGTCCACATGGTGAAGCAGTGACTTCTAGCTGGTCCTGGACAGAAGATACAGATTGGGACACCAGGTCAACACAGACCATGTCTGTTCGCTGTAATGTTCTTTTTTGTCAGGCTCTATAACACCACAGCCTGGACCTCGTTTGGTCCTACTGTTTTCTAATGTCTTCTACCGTTTTCTCTCTGAGTTATTCTCTTCTTCTGGCCCTGAACACCTGAGAGACTTTACACAAAACTGATTTGTTTAGTTCAAGCCCTCTATGGTATTTTAAGAAGGCAGTTCCTGACCTCTGTTCTGTCAGAGTGAGACAGAGCCTTCTGTTTCAAAAGCATTGCCATTTGAGTATGAAGAAAACTCTTGTCTTGCTATAAGAAAAATTGCAGGAGTTTGCAAATGAGTTGCTGAAAACTTAGGAAGAGGAGAAAGGAGGAGGAAAACATAGACACTGTCTTTGCCTTTATGCCCTCCTTCCCTTCCTTTACTCCCTCCCCTTCTCCCTTCCTCCCTTTTGGATACTTTGGTATATAAACAGCTTTTATTATGAACTTTGCTGAGAAAATTAAAGTTTTTCTTGTACCTTGCTTGACACTTAACAACTTCCAACAGAGAAGACTGCAAAACCCGGGGGAAGCTGAGGGGGTACTGGGGCTTGCCTTTACGTTTGAAGTGCTGACCTCTGTTGTAATATGTCATTTGTGAGTACCTTTATTTAATGAGCAGACAACTCATGTTTGGGAGTGACCTCAGAGGTGAAGTCCCATGCAGAGGGTGTTATGCTGGTCTGTTCTCAGGGTGTGAGAAGGGTACGAGCGACTGCAGTGAGGTCTGCAGCGGAGAGGAAAGGTCACTTGTTTCTTACCGACAGCACAAGAAACTGCTGCTACCTAGGAGTCTGACAAGTCTGCTAAACTATGATTCGAAGTATAAGAAAAGCCAGCTGAACACCCTTGAGCAGTTTTCTGCTGTAGCCCCTTCACAACACTCCAGCAGCTGAAAAGAAGCCTAATTGAACTGCTTCCCTAAAGAAAAGAATTGCCAGCACTGCAGGGTCTGCTGTGACCCAGCTACTCCTGGCTGTGCAATGGCCTCCAGAGGATCTACTGCTGAGTCCCTGGCAGGGTGCTTTAACCATGGGCAGAGCTTTTGGGAATTCACATGTAAGTTGCTGAAACTCACTTTTATTCTATTGCCACTTAACTGTGTGAGCTCAGTTTGGGGTGAATAGGAAAGCCAGCCTCTTAAATAGAATAGAAACAAACACAGAAATCTAGGACCTGTTGGTCTACAGAAGGCACTATTTCTACCTTACCTATCTCTTTTCTTAAATTACATCCAGCCTCCCATTTGCAGCCATTGCAAAGAAGGATTCCTGGCACAAAACCAAGCAGTGCTAGGTGGCCCATGTTCATGCCACTGAGGGCTAGCTCCTGCTGCAGTGCACTGGCCGTAGCCACACTGCACAGCCCCTGTCTCTAACCCGTGTACCTCTCATCTGCCGGGGCTGGCATGTGACTGCACCACAGCATTTCATAAGACCCACATTGCACACTTTGTCACTCCAGTGACAAGGCACTACCTACCGTACTGCACTGACTTTTGGTGCTTCTGACAGTGCTGTGTTTGCTCTTTGGACCAGGTAGACTCTCCTGTGTGGCTGCTGCTTTGACCTGGGCAAAAGCAGACATCACCTGCTCAGTGCATCATACTAGGTGGCTGGATAATTTGTCTGCAGACCAGGACAAGACTGCTATCAGAAACAGGGGATGTCAGACCAGATCACTAAAATTAGATGATATACAGCCTCATTCCCCACCCCCACCAGTCCAGTTTATTCTGCACAGGTAACCTGCAAAAAATAGACTTTTACAAATGTGTCTGAATGTCATCTCTCTTATTAATAAGCTGGACCGCAACTCCATCACCAGACATCCACCCAGATTTGTCAGCATGGAATATCCTGGCTCGGAGCTGATAATTCTGTGATGAGAGATGAGGTGGAAAAACGCAAGGTGAATCTGAAGGAGGAATCATTTGGGGGCACTAAACTATAATCCCCTCTGTTTGAGTATTTCTCAGATCCAAATTCCACATGTGCATAATTTAGGTCAATGTAAGGGGGCAGCCGGAGAAAGGAAGAAATAAATAATTTACAGTAATAAACAACAATCACTGCACATCTTAAATATCCTTCCTCATGCACACAGTCACAGAATGGATTTATTCAAAACCAATTCGAGGCCTGGCACAAATTCTTATTTATCACTCTGAGGGCTCTCCCCATTTCCCCAGGCTGTAACAAAAGTCTGCTTGGTGGGGAGCTGCTGTTTACATCCAGCGTGTGCTAGGCATCGTCCTCTAAATCCGTGCTTACACAAAAGAATCTCCACAGTCTGGAACCCTGAACTTTGTCTTTATCCTAAACACACACATGCAACTATTTACACTGGAGAAATTCTTTTAGAAGACAATAGCCACAGGTGACATAGAGCTTTAGTATGGATGGGCAGAGGAGAAGGTATATAGTCTAAATGCATGCTGTTTCTCCTGTACATTCTGAGTGCTATAAAAATGTTTGGGGTGTACTTGAATGGAAATGTGCAATGCTATTCTGTAGTATATCTTGAGCGAGAAGAGCTAGAGGGGCATTAGGGCTGGTAACAGAGTGCTGTCTGGGCTGTAGACTTCTCTCCAGCTGAATTTTCCTAATGCTCTTTGATAGAATCACCACTTCAGACACAATATACAATTTTCATCTACGGGTTTTTTTTTTCCTTTACTTTCCTTCCCTCTCCCGAATGGAAGAAGACACATTTGTCTCTGTCTAAAATTAGTGTATTGTCTGTGTGTTTCCTTCCTCTCTCCCTGCTCAAAATCTGCATTCTCAAATTAGGACTGGCATGATCTAATTAAGACAGACATAAGAGAGAGAGAATGCTCCCGAGGAAGGCTAGAGAAGGAGTAACAGGAGGAGAATTGTGAATATTTTTTTTTTATTCCTGCTCAGGCATAATCTTAAAGACATGAAGCAACACACATGCCTACTCAAACAAGTTGTTAGCAAACTAATCGTGCATTACAAGACAGCAGAGCCACACTGTGCTCATTATACACTGTTTAAAGATGGTTTTAGTGCAGTCAGAAGGCAAATCAAACATGCCTAGACATAAGGTTGAATGGGGAAGATTGCCTCTTTTCTTTTAAGAGGCATAGGAGAAGTCATTTGCTTTAGCATCAGTCTGTCTTCATGTAAGATGGGAATACTGAGCCTGAATTGCCTATCTGCTCAACTCAAAGGGGCCTTTGAATAAAAGACTCCTTTTCTCAGGTCTCTAGAAGAGAATGGGAAGAAGGACTTTCTCAAGCAATCCATCCTTGTGCCTGGGTAAAGTGGCAGGCAACAAATAGCTAAAGTCAGTTGGCCATGGTGGTAATGCATATTTGCAACAAAAGCCAAATAAGGTGAATAGAAGTAGAAGATATTTTGAACAGTATATTCAGGGAGAACTTCCATCATTATTAAACATAGGCTCAACATGTATGGGAAGGGGAGGGCTGGATTGGCTGTGTATATGATTACATCACATGTATGAATATTTATGATGAGGCTGAAAGACAGGTCTTTTATGTCAAAAGATCATTCTATTCTAATACTAATAGCCTATATACATGAAAGACTTAAACAGATTTGTCCATGAACAGTGGACTTCATGT
The DNA here is from genome assembly GCA_034782735.1 of Sagittarius serpentarius. Taxonomy (NCBI): domain Eukaryota; kingdom Metazoa; phylum Chordata; class Aves; order Accipitriformes; family Sagittariidae; genus Sagittarius; species Sagittarius serpentarius. The sequence goes on from JAVKLA010000024.1 coordinate 25,677,216, forward strand.
CCAGCCCTTGTGATACAGCTGTTCTGCTTATTTCAGCAGGATAAAATTAATTTTGTAATTTGCATGACCTTGTACTAAAAATACTTCAGCCATAAGAAGTTCTAGAATTACTTTGAAAAAAAAAAAAAGTTAAATTTATTACAGCTGTTTTGCAAGCATTTGATAAGTGAGATCTAGTCTTTGCCATTCTAGGTAGCATTGTGATCCTACACAAGGATGTTCATAATCAAAGAGCTCAGCTTTATTCTGTTAAATTCAGTCATGAAAGAGCTAGATATTTTGCTGTAAAATGTGGCTCCCTTAGATATCTTTCTATATATTCTTTGCTGCATGTGTGCTGCTTTTCTAGTATACTCTGAGGAGACTACAAAGATCCCAATGAGTCTTCCTGTGAACTGTATGTTAAGGTGTGATTTGTCCCTGTAAATGTAGGCATTTAATGCTGTTTTAGACATTCTAGGGCATGAAAAACTTTTTTATATATAAATATTTTTAAATCAGACTGTCCTCTATCCAAACATCCACATCCCAACAACATTAGAATATGTAGGATGTCTTTTTGCATAAGGTGCTCCATGCAGACATCTGTGCTTACAAAGGCATTTGCATTCCAGTTTCTTTATACACCACGGACAAAGCACATGCAACAGCTAGACATCTTACGCTGTGGTTTTCCCATATACATACGCACTGCTAGTCACGCCAGGACCATGACTAATCTAGACAGACCTTGCCAGAAGCAGTGAGATGGGAGATGAACTGGAGATAGAATTCCTTGATGGGGGGTGAGCAGGGCTGTGTTCATCCTGCCTCAGTGTCTCTTCACAGCCTTTCCTTGGTACCCCAGCTCATCATCTGTGGAAGGAATTCCTCTCCCTTGGCCTGATCAATGTGAGACTGGCCATGTAAAGCTACATCATGCAGGTCATTGACTGAGTTCTTGGGTCTCCTGCAGAGGCATGAAGAAAGGGTAATACCAGGCACTTGGTACCCGTTCTTGCATGTGCACCTCTACTTTTGGACTTGCCTTGTAGGACCCACTCCTTTCTTTATACACAGAGGAGGCCTTTTGTAGGGGAGGAGGAAACATGTTATTGCTTTGATGGCCACTCAGACGAGACTAGTGCACCTGTGAGGAAGAGCCAAGAGAGACACCTAAGAGCCTGTGCTTGCTCAGCCTGTGCTGTGCATGTCTCCCTGAGGAAGCTATGAATGAGATGAATTGTTTCATCTGAGGTACAGCCATCCACCATGCTTCCTGCCCTGTAAACAAAGGAGTAAGATACTTGTCCAGGGCTGAAAAATACTGAAAATAAACATAGATGCCTACATTAGATACTTAACATACAGAATAGTTCCAGTTGGAAGGGACCTACAATGATCATCTAGTCCAACTGCCTAAATATGGAAGCCTCCAAGACAGACTGCCCTGAAGCACTGTGTGTGTGGCTTCCAGTTTTACCTGGTGTTCCCTAGAGCTGGGAAGTGCTTACAGCTTTGCAGACTGTGATGCAAGCGGAAGTAGTCTGTATACAAAGACTGGACTTGCACCATTGTCTCTGCTCCGCTGAACTGCATTCTCCAGTCTTTGTCATTGTCGACATGCATTGAATAGAGTATCATTAAAGTACTTAAATATTTCCTTAAATAACACAGAGAAACACTGCAGCACTTTGTGTATTATCTGTTCCCTGCCAGCAGGCTGCAAAACCATTTCACGGCAGCCTCCAGGGACAGAGGAGGGTTCTTTATAACAAACCTGACAAGGGCACTGCTTCCCCACCTGATTCCCAACCCTCAGCACAAACCTGAGCGTGGACCAAGCACCACTCCATTACAGTGCTGTTCCACTGTACACCCTCTCATGACTGACGGTGGATATCTTACTTGTCAGTATAAATATTCAGGGAGACCACATGATTGATGTCCATGGCCTAAAAAGATTCAGTACATTTGTTTTGTCCATTACGTTGTTATCTTCCAGAAGTTCCTATCAGATTAAAAATTTCAGTCAGAAAATAGGATATGTCCTGTTCTGTCCTCTTCTCCCAGATGAGTTTTTAGCATAACAGTCTAACTACATTGCACTAAAAAAAAAAAAAAGGCAAAGTAGATATATTTTTAAACTTTTCTGCTTCCCTTAAGCTTTAGCTTTAGCTTAAGGGACGCAGGCAGTCTTTCAGTCCCCTCCATGCTGGCAGAGATCCATAAGGCTTTCTCTACAGAACAGATTATAGGCAACTGTGCAGTGTGAGTAAATTTGGAAGGAGCTTGTCATCATGGTTACTGGCATTCCTAGAAGTCCCAGCGAGCATCGGAGCTCAACGGTATACAAACATGCGGTAAAGACTATTTTCCCTCACAGGACTTGGCCTATCATCATCACCATGATCCCTGCAACAAAAACCTCACGTGTGTCATTTGCACCAGGCTTGTAGAGTCTCTCTGTTGTGCATGGCTGCTGGTCCAGCTATAGATTTAATTTTTACTGATGATCTCTGGGACTGCCAAGGCCTAGATAAAACTCTACTGGCAACTTACTCACTCTGAACATGCACATCTCCAGTTCTCTACCCCCAATACAGACAGCAGGCTCAAGCCCAGCAGAGGCAATGTTCCTGGTCTCAGATATCTTCATGCCAGTCCCATGATATGCTAAGCAAAGCCCAGTTTCTTTTCCCATCCCTCATTCTTTTCTCCTTGCAGAGGGTGTTGCCTTAAAGTTCTTCACCTTTGTAGAAACAAGTGCACCTGCTCAAGCACCCACTCAGTACTAGCACAAGCCTTCCCCTATTCTTGAGACAGTCATCCTGCATCAGTTCAGGTTAGAAGAGTGGCTTGTAGTGTGTCCTAGAGACACTAAGCACCATCTTCTGGGTACACTGCATGCAGCACTATGTGAGGCACCTTTTGGATCTGCAAGAGACAGAAGAGGGGCTTGAGTTATTTTATCTAATGTGGTATATCTGCTCCAGCAATTTGATGGCAAACCACTGTTCAGCAGCATGATTTCAAATAGTTTGCACTGAAACACAGTCTTTTCATGTGACGGTGACTCCTGGTTTTTTCCAATATGATAAGGTGGTGGAAAAATGTGTCAAAATAGTAGCCTGTTGAAAAGGCTGAAAATCAGTTGATCTGCATTTAGAATTCAGACTACAAAAGTACACTTGGTACTGTGGGTTGTCATGTGGTAATATCTGGTTTCTAAAAATCTAGATATTACAATTTTTAGACGTCCATCAGACAGCTCAGAGTCAATAGGTACTGCAGATATTTTTGATGAGGGGCAGGTTAAATAGTACAAGAAGGTTAACATAATATGGGTTCCTCGGCATAAATGTTTCTTAAAAGTATTGTGCATATCCACAGTGGGAAACACCTTTCCTGTATGGTTGTGAGGCTGGGAGTTACCTCTGTATTCATAGAAGATTGCCACTCCATCCCAGACAGGTGCACGCATGTGAAAAACCACCCTTCTCTTCCTGGAAAGGGGGAAGGTATGAAGTGTTTAGTTTGGGGCAAAAGGGACCTAGACATGAGGCAGCTACAGCAAGTGTAGTAGCTAACATAGCCAATGCTAGTAGCAGCTGTTACGCAGATGTCTCGGGGGAGACTCCCAGCCCCCGGTGACCACAAATGGCACCATGAAGACACCTGAACTTCTGTGGTTATTGTGGTTAATTGGTTTGTAATAAGTTCTACTCTATTACTTTCCTGTTTGATTGACAGGTAGGTTTGGTTGGAAGAAGATCGTTCAGAGAGCTGTACCTTTTCACCAGATGATGGAACATGCTACTTTGGTCTTGTGTTTCAAGCAGTTGATGTTGAATGCACCAGACTTTGGTTGGTTTCATTGGCTTTGGGTGATCACTGAGCAACATGTTCTTTGGTGACTACGAAGCTGACTGGTTGCCCAGGGTAGATGTGGATGCCCCCTCCCTGGAAGTGTTCAAGGCCAGGTTGGACTGGGCCTTGGGCAACCTGCTCTAGTGAAACGTGTCCCTGCCCATGGCGGGGGAGTTGGACTAGATGATCTTTAAAAGGTCCCCTCCAACACAAACCACTCTACGATTCTACAACTAGACGATCTTTAAAAGGTCCCTTCCAACACAAACCAGTCTGTGATTCTACAACTCTGTGATTAGCTCAGTCACACAGTACCGGTCCCCTGATTAACCAGTCCCTCCTAGAAAACTAAAGAACAAAAAAATAGAAGTGTCTAACAAATGGAAGAAAATGGGTGTCTGTTCTGTGCTAGCCACCCGACTGCAGTGGGAGTACACATAGTTGGGGGAAAATGTGTTTGCAGAGGGCATGGGCAAACTCAGCAGTAACTGAAAGAGGAAACAGCTGAAATGCATGTGCATATTCTTCTTGCTGCCATTTCAAACGCTTCTTTCTTCACAGGGAAGGGGGAGGCTGTGCAGAGCCCTCCATGCTGAGCTGCTAAATGAATTTTTCCTCATGAAAGCTGGGGGGAGAATGAGGCTGCCACTGACTCCCATCCTCAGCTATTGGAGTGTAATTGTGCTCAGGGCCAGGCAGCTGCTGCCTCCTGCACCTAAATGGAAAGGAAGCAGTGCTTGTATTTTTAAGGAGGATTTTGACTGAAGCAAAATAAAGCAGTCGCAAAATGTACAAACAAAGGTAAATAAGAAAGCTCTTGATTCTTTTCTTCACATTGGAAGGAGAAAGAAAAGCTCAGAGACAGACATCCTGTCACAGCTCAGTCTTGCTGGGAAATGACAATGCGGCAGAAGTTGAGATCAGCTGGAGACAGGAAGGTTAAAAAAATAATAAAGTTAGGAGATCAGGCACTAATACCTCTTGGGGGAAGGGGAGGGCCCATGTCCCATTTCTTCTCACTTTTACTCATCCGTGGGGTCCACCTGTCCATTTCTTCTGCTCTGAGGTTTGACCAAGTAGTGTCATCAGGATACCACACTCATCCTTACTGACCAGGTTAGCAGTCTCCATGAACAAGTATCCGTCCCTAAAAGTGCCACTCAGCTCAGTAATGCTCTGTTTAAACTACTCGTACAAAACATGTCCATTCCTGTGTTGTGTCACCTTGTGCCACGTGTCCATGCTACAGAGGCTTTGAAGCACTCTGGGAATGTGGTAACTGTGCCTTATCCAATGTTTTGTTCACTCTGTGGCTCATCTGTCACTCCTGGTTCACCTGCCTCTCACCCAGCACTGAGGCTCTGCCCCTTCATGCTCTCTTCAGTTCTTCACTAACACAAACAGTGAAGTGTGACCCTGAGGCCATGGCAAACAGCTTTATAACACTGACCCTAAACCAGGAGTGTCCTGAGTTACTGCAAGCTGTGACAAAATGCCATGGAGATCTTCATGATACAGTATTGTAAGCAGATAATCAAATTGCAGCTTAAATTTACATCACCTCCCAGTGTGATTGAAGCTGACAAGACCATGACCAAAGAAATGGCCCTGCATTACTGACAGCACGAAGATGGTCAACACGAGTATGCTTCTTGGAAGTATTCACAAGGCATAGGACTTTCTTGTATCTAATGTAACCCATCATTTTTGTGGGTAGCTTCTGCTCCCATGGAGCCAAAGTGGTGGGTGTAGTGGGTTGAGAAGAGGTTGCCCAGTATCAGTGAAAGCTGTTCTAAGGCAGCTTAAGTTAAGGGTGGTAGTCAGGTGGGTGTGGAATGGTCAGCCTCAAGAAGATCAACACCAGCTTCTCCATCCTCATCTTTAGCAGCAAAATGTTTGTGGCCCATCACCATACAGGGTTTCCCCACCATTCTGCCTTGTTCTCAGCATACCACAACAATTTTCTGCAAGAGCAGAACCAAAAAAATACTTGCTCTTGCAAGTTCTTGCATATTACATGGCAACACTGTAGACCAGTTTGGTACTGGAAGAAATAGTGAGGTGGATTTGGGGTATATAAACTATTACAAAAGTTACTTGTCCTAAATACTAATATTGCTAGAAGACCCTATGCCTGTGAAAAAAATTATGTGGAAATCCTTCTGATAATCTTTGAATACAAGATTATTTCTTCCTGGGAATTCTGCACTGAAAAATAAATAAATATGGAGGTCTACATAGCTGCTTCGCTTTATACTTTGATATCAGACATGTCCTAAGGGGGAGGCTATCTCATTTCTGTCCTGGCAAAACCTCTCCCTTCACTCTCATTTCTGTGGCCTTTCGATTGACCTCTGATTTTCAGGCCCAGAGGCTACAAATAGCAAAAGCTTGAAACAAATAATGAAAAAAAAAGACACAGTTTTGCCCTGCATGTAGGACCAGAGCCTGGAGCTTCTTTGTAGCTTCTCTCTCTACAGGCTCCTGGAAGGGCTGCTGGAGCAATACCCTCACTGCCACGGCTGTGGCTTCCTTCCACGTTCTGGGTTTTAATAGCTTTAATGTGAATGTGGGGAGACTGCCAGGATCCCCTACAGAGGCTAGGGCTACACATGAAGTGCCTTCAAAGTTCTAGGTCTCTTCCCAGCATGTGCTTTTTCCTAATGGATTTGTGACCTCTCCTGCCAGACCAACATCCACATTCTGAATTCTTGGTCTAACTAGCTAATTCCTTTCCCTCCTCCTACCACTAGCTTTGTTTGAAAGTTCTGCTGCTGCTATCAGTGGATGCCTCTTTGACCGGTCTGGACTGACTTGCCTTGCTTTTTACATTCAGATGCACTTCTGCCTTTCTTTTGCTTTCCTCCTTCTGACCTGTTGAGGAACTACCAGTTGCAGGCCAACTTTATATATCCTGCTGATCTAAAAAAATAAAAAATAATAAAGATCTGGCCTTTAAACACTTAACATTTGGAAAGAGCTAGATTCTGAGTTTTCTCTATAGATCTGAGTTTGCCTGACTGAGGAAGATGGAAATTAAACAAACAAACAAAAAATCAAACTATGAACAGATTCAAGACAGCTTTGTCTTATCTTATGGCACAAAAAAACCCTCAGTGGGCTTCATATTCTAGCCTCTTTCTAGCTCTGCATGGTTACTTAACTGGCACTTGCGAAGAGCTACTTGCTTGAGCAAAATCTTCTGAAATACTCAGTGCCATTCTCTTCTTTCACAAGACAGGCCTTTTCTTCTCTCACAGTCCCATAGTATGAATCCAACACGCAGGTCAATGTGTTTCCAGAAGATGCATTTAGACCAGCAGAGCACTGAAGGAACCTTACGGACAGATTCTGTGTCTTGCTGCAAAAGCAGAGTCCAGGAGAAAACAGAATAAAGTAGTGGGGAGTAAGAATATTCTACCTGCCCCTACCATATTTGAAAAGTCATGACAGTCAGGTAAAGTCCCCAGTGACTGGAAAAAGGGAAACATTGCACCCATTTCTAAGAAGGGTAGAAAGGAGGACCCTGAGAACTACCAACCTGTCAGCCTCAGCTCTGTGCCTGCAAAGATCATGGAACAGATCCTCCTAGAAGCTATGCTAAGGCACATGGAGGACAGGGAGGTGACTCGAGACAGCCAGCATGGCTTCACCAAGGGAAGTCCTGCCTGACCAACCTAGTGGCCTTCTATGATGGAGTGACTACATCAGTGGACAGGGGAAGAGCTATGGATGTCATCTGTCTGGACTTCTGTAAGGCCTTTGATACGGTCCCTCACAACATCCTTCTCTCTAAATTTGAGAGATACGGATTTGATGGATGGACAGTTTGGTGGATGAGGAATTGGTTGGACGGTTGGATCCAGAGGGTAGTGGTCAATGGCTCAATGTCCAGATGGAGACTGGTGACAAGTGGTGTCCCTCAAGGATCTGTGTTGGGATCAGTACTGTTTAATATCTTCATCAATGACACAGTGTGACTGAGTGCACTCTCAGCAAATTTGCAGATGACACCAAGCTGAGTGGTGTGGTTGACACACCTGAGGGAAGGTATGACATGCAGAGGAACCTGGACAAGCTTGAGGAGTGTGTCCGTGTGAACCTCATGAGGTTCAACAATGCCAAGTGCGAGGTCCTGCACCCGGGTCAGGGCAACCCCAGGTATCGATACCAGCTGGGG
>JAVKLA010000024.1:25696330-25709255 GCA_034782735.1 Sagittarius serpentarius
CCCCAGCTGGTATCGATACCTGGGGTTGCCCTGACCCGGGTGCAGGACCTCGCACTTGGCATTGTTGAACCTCATGAATGCTCTGTCCCACCAAAATATTCTCATTCAGTGTAGCAGAACTAGCGTAGCAAGAGAATCAGTGTGGAAAAAGTGCTTGGAGGGGCTATTCTGCAATGATGGACTCATGCAAAATATCCTTCAGCCTTGCTTAGGAAATGTCCAAGATTCTCAGGACACCAGTCAGACAGGATTTGACGCTACTTGGCAGACCATCATCCATGTCCGCTCCCTAGAAGGAGAAGGCAGTGGTACAGCTTAAGGACTCGGCTGGTGTTTGCTGATGGTCTTGCTGGGCCTGGTTTAAAGTGATCTTCAGGGGATGCTTTGTCTCTCACTGTTCAATGATGCAGTTTCATTAGACTGTAAGAGAGCTTTGGGTCCAGTGCCTCATCCTGTTCTGGAATTTCTAGGAGCTCACACAGTTCACTAAGCGTTCACCTAGGTAACATGCCAAGAAAAAGCAGAGGTTTTGAAAATGAGTGCCAAGGGTACAGGAGGAGATTGTGTTGATCTGTTATTTGAGAGGTTTGGAGCCATCTAGAAAGATCAACAACCTTTTTCAAAGACCAAAGTACTTTCAAATCTGGGTACTTTTGATGAGTTGCATAGATTCAGGTATCTGTAAGCAGCTCACTTTCAAATGGTTAGTTTTGACCTGTTTTTGATGATTTATTCAAACCTGTGGCTCACTTGAGACTTTACTACTGTGACATTCAACTTCCTTACCTTGTCATTATCCCTGAAAAAGTAGTTACTAATGACTATTGTCAGTTGTCAGCTTGCCTTTCAGTGCCTGAGTGGAAGCTTTCAATCTCGTGAACAAGGTAATAGCATCAGATTGTCCATTGCCATGGTGTGTATGCATGGTTAGCCTGCAGCTAATGAAAGATAAGTTGAGCTTTGCCTCAATATGTGAAGGCTGAGAGATCCGCACATTAACTCGCATTTGCCACAGGGCAGGAGTATGCATGAACAATTCCCATGACTCAGCTAGTGAGCAGCCCAGGCACCTATTAAAAGTTTAGAAGAGGAGCACAGTGCATTCAGAAAAGGAGGTTCCTGTTAGCTGCCCCAAATGGGTCCCCTTCTCTTGATTTCAGGCCTTGACCACCTATAACTGGCCTAAATCTCTGTTGATCACTTAACCATGCCTAACTTACATCTCTGTGTCAGAATGTTCCCCTCGGTTTTATGGTTATTTCCAGCCTGTTAAGGCCACTTCCTCTGAACTTCTCTGAACTAACTGGAAGCAGTCTTTGGTGTCTTTCTTTCAGGATAATCCTTCTTATGACAAGTAGTGGCTTCTCCAAGGCTCATCAAAGTTTTCCCTGCAAATTTTTATGGTTAAGTATTAAAGAACACTACCGTGAACGCTGGAGCTTAGGTAAAACTCCCGGGTAGGGAGCTGTCTTAGGTTTTGAGGTTGTGTGGGATTTTCCTGGGAACATTTTGGGTACATCAGGAAAAAGACAGTGATGGGAAAGGGCTAGGTTTAACGAACTAAGCCAAGGTTTTCTGGCACATGAAGGACAAGCGAAGGGGGAGAAGCCACTTCATGTTCCACAGGTGGCTGATGGGGAGGATACTGCTGAGGGAGTCACTCAAGCTATTCATAAACTCCACATGGAACTGTAGGAAGAAATCCCCTGATGTCCACCGAAACTGGCAACCTTTGTTGGGCTTTTCATTAGCCTATTTAAGCAGCAGAAGTATCCCATGAAAGGAAGGTGGCAAAGCAATAAGGATGTAAATAGCTTGGATGCAGAAAAGCTAGGTGAAGTAGGAAAAAGAAAACTAAAATCCCAAGAAGTTAGTGCGTTAGATAAAATACTATACATAATTTTTACTTTTACCACACTTGAGGACTTGTCAAATATCTGTGCAGTACAGGGGACACCTCCAGCTGAACAATCTGGCAACTTGTCCTTGTCTAGGACAGACAAAGTTTCAAAAGTAGTTTGTTCTTGGACTCATGCCACCTTACTCTGATTCCTCCTGGGAGGACAAAGCAGGTGACTGACAAGGTTGATAAGACTTTGACATTAAATTCTTGCAATTTCCAAACTTTTCCTGCTAATATAGGACTGGGTTTGCTCTCATGTTGAGCTGCTAAGTCAGTCACTGGCCTTAACATCACTAACAGTAATTTGTCAGGTTTTTTGAACTTCTTGATGCTATCACTGAGACAAGAATTGCAGAATATTGTCTAGTCCTAACTGGTGAAGATGGGGGAAGAACTGTAGATGCTGATACATCAGCAGATCAAATAAATTGTATCTCTTGGCAAATACCTCCAGCAAATTAACAGATCTTATGCTTTGCTGGATTATATGTGCAGTGCTTGCTTGTCCATGATCTGGAAATACCTCCTAGCATAAAACCAACCACAAAATTAGAATGCTACATGTAGTTGTTGTTCAAGCATTCACTTAGTGTAGTTAATGCAGTTGTTACTAATGGACTTTGTTCAGGATGTCCTACTCTACATCCCTGATTATGTAGCTTGTTACACTGATTGGATGTGGTGTTACTCCAGCTGCAAGGCCTGAAGTCCATATGCTGTAGTTAAGTATCACCCAGTATGCTCTACTGGGCCTAGCAGTATAATGTTTGGTACAGGACTGAGGATGTTAAAACTTTGCTCCTCACTAGCTCCTATTGACAGCTGCAGTTTGTTGTTCTCTCCTTGTTTCCCCTGCTCAGTACAGTCTTACGAATCCATGCGTACTGAGTCTGGCTGGGCTGGAGTTAATTTTCTTCATAGCAGCCTGTACCGTGCTGTGTTTTGGATTTGTGATTAAAATGGTGTTGATAACACACCAGTGTTTAGCTATTGCTGCAGTGCTTGCACAACATCAAGGATTTCTTTTTCCTACTCTGCCTCCTGCAGTAAGTAGGCTGGGGTGGTTAATAAATTGGGAGGGGACACAGGCAGAACATCTGACTGAAACTGTCCAAAGGGATATTCTCTACTGCATCACGCTGTGCTCGGCAATCAAAGCTTTAGGAGAAGAGGAGGAAGGGGTGAATGCTTGTATGGTGTTTGTCCTCCGAAGTAACTGCTAGTATGCAGAGGCCCTGCTTTCCAGCAAGCAGCTAAACACCTGCCTGCTGTTGCGAAGTAGTGAACAAATTCCTCCATTGCATTGCTTGCGCGCACATCTTTACTTCACCTATTAAACTATCTTTATCTTGATCCACAAGTCTTTTCACCTTCTTTCTATTTTCTCTCTGTCCCACAGGAGACAGGAGTGAGTGAGTAGCTGTATGAGTGCTTAGCTGCTGGCTGTGGTCCACCCACAACACCACGCAAATGCCAAGCCTTCGCAGTGACCAGAAAAATGTGTTGCTCAAAGGCCACTGTCTGTGGCAGTTAATTGCAGTAAGCTGTCACAAATGCAAGGTGGTAGAGCCATCCCTTGATCTCCTCTTGTATTTTAGCAGCTAAGAAGATTTTTTTCACATATGTGTCCTGCCAGGTACATAAGTCCATGATTGATGGACACAGGGAGCAGCTGAAGCTTCCAGAATTATCTAAAAGAAGCTTTTCCTGTTCTACTAAACCAAGTGTCCACTAAGAGGTACAACCTGATTTTGGCGGTCCAAACCACAGATCAGCCACTACTCCTAGACGTTTCTCATGCTTAACTGACACCATGTTAAGTGCTTTTAGTTGCTGCTGTCCAGGTTTCACAGCTATTTGCTGTGAAAGAGTTGATGTAAACCGAGACAATTCTTGTTTTGGATCTGTAGACAGGAGAGTTTGAAAAATGATTCTACTATGCTGATGTTCTTCATTTATTGTACTAAGAGCTATTTAGCAGGGTCAAATAATCAGCAGAGTTGAAATGCAGTGATTCTGCTCTCTCCAGATCGGCAGTCCTCACCTTCAAATTCAAGCTTGGAAATGAATGAATGAAATACTAGACCAAAGGCTTAGGAAGGGAGCTTTTTCCTTTTAATATCAAAGCTGGAATTTAGCAAGCTGATTGCATGCTTCTGTAGCTTTTAAATTTTGAGTATGTGCTAACTAAGGCCATTTCCTTGGAGACGCCAGGAGATGAGCACATGGGACACTGACTCTTTCTCTGTATATGGTCACAAATCTTTCTTAGGGACATTTATCTTTCCTGGCCTTCTTGTTCAGCTGCAGGTCCTTCAGGTTTTCCTGCACAGTTTGCTACTTTGGCTAAAACAAGAAAACATGTTTGCAAGGATCTACGAGAAAAACTACACTACAGTAAACCCAAGCATAGTTGTCCTTGATCTACTAATGTCCCTCAGTTTTCCTGGGGCTGTTGTGGTTTTTTTGGTTTGTGGTTTGGGTGGTTTTTTTTGTTTTGTTTTGTTTTGGTTTTTTTTTTTTACTATGGGGGTGGACCAGCAGTCTTCAATGCTCTGTAGAAATACACCTTCCCTGTGACCTGGACAACTTACCCAGACATTATCCTTTGAGGTCAGAGTCCAAGAGGAGCTCTTCTCATTTGAGAGGCGTTTCAGTCACCTAAGCAGAAAGGGGTACATGAGGCCTTCCTAGGTTACAGGCTTCAAAGCTTTATTCCCAAGAGAGGCCATGAACATTTTCAGAACTGTTATCTTGGTGCTCACAGACCTAAAAGCTTTATTTGCTTTCTTTTTTCCCCACTACCTTCTTTGTATTTTTTTGGAAATAAGAGTCGGAGGGCTTGATATTCTTCTGTTCACCTCAGAACAACATGTCAAGATTAAGACTACCTCCTCTGCTGGTATCTAGCACATCATATCATCATATGTGTATACCTCCATGAGTCTGCTTCTGGCTGCCTGCCTGCCTTTGTGTTTAGCGCTGCTAACTGCTGGGTGGGAAAGACTAGTGTTTGTTTCAAACTGCCTGGCACCAACTTCATAGGGCCAGGCTCCAGCTGGCTCTTGCACTTACCTCCGCTCTGTGTTTTGGAACATGAGAGCATCCCACACACACTAATTACATCTAAGACAAATAGCCAGAGGCAGTGCTTTCTTACATGGTCCTTGCAGACCGAACATAATAGGTTAGCAGCTGACAGTCTCTCTAGGAATGGTCCAAGAGGGAGTTACTTATTACTGTGATGGCATTCATGCTACTTGAACATGGGACTCTTCATTCGCTTCAGATCTTCTTGGGACACGTATCATGCTGTTTGGTGATAGATGGGTGAATCTACAAGAGGGTAAAAGAGAAGCCTTTCCCCTTCATGTTTCCTAAAACATGTCAATCTAAATAAGTATTACAGAAAAGGATACTTTGGGCCTTGCTCCAGTACCGTAAATGTTTTGGATGAAGTTTGTCGTGAGTGACTCCTGGCTGGATCATTTGCTATTTTGCTTATTTTCCAGGCCACATTGAGGAATTTCAGCCAATATTCACGGGGTGTTGAGGACTTTCCCATAGGAGAGCCAGGGAGCCATTTGGGGAAAGCTTTGGATAATATATCTCAAATGCACAGTTGTGGTAGGGCTCCTAGTCAGGCAGGTGCAACTGTGCCCAGAAATTCTTTTTGTAGGAAGCCATCCCAAAGAAGACCAAAGATCTTTTAAACTCAAAGAAACTGGATTTTATTAGGCTATGAATTAAAACAGTTAAGTTGTTAACTCAGTAGCCAGGAAAAACAGACTAGAAATAATGCTTATACACAACTGTCCCCCTGACCACTGTGGTTTTGGAGGCAGGCACTTGCTTCAGTGCTTGGTTTCAATCTGCGCAATAACTTCTGGGTTTACAGCTGATTCTGCAGTATTTTCTGGTCCCTGGGAAAGTGTCTCTTCCCATCATGTCTAATGCCTGGCTGTGGGTCTTTACTATGTTCCTCTCAGCTGTCTCAGTGTCTCTCCATGAACTCTTTCCTATGATCCTTATTTTCTTCTTCTGCCATACTCCCCAGTCTAGAGCACCTCTTCCCCAAGAGGTGTTCTCTCTCCTCCCAGAAGGCTCTACCTACCTGACAGTCCCATTTTTGAGTGGGCATAAAATGCAAGCATCAGACAAACAGTACAAAATAGTGTCACCATTCTTGGATGAGTTTTCTTTTTTGGGTTGTTTCTTGGTTTATTTTGGGTTTGGGGTTTTTTTTAAACTCTATCCTAGCGGGCTTACTTTGACAGCTAGCTGACAATAATTAAGAAAATCACGAATACTGACAAAGGTCGTATTCCAAAGCCATATCCAAGCACTTATTCACCACTTGAGGTTGAAGGTATTAACCAGCATGAGCCCATGTAGAGAAAGGGGTCTCGTACGTGTCATGACTGTGCACAAATCTGAGCAGCAGAGTTTTTCCTGTCAAGGAACAGAAAACCCCTCTGTGGAATCCCTGGGTCTCTTTTCTCTTTTTTTTTTTTTCCCCCCTACTCAGGAGTGTTTTCAGTTTCTTTCTTGAGAGAAATCCACAAAGTTTGGACCATTACATAAAACATCCTCTTAGGACAAGAGAAGATTGTTGTAAGACTTTTACAGATACCCATTTCCGTCTTTAAACTTGTCCTTCAGCAAAGGCATTTTTTCAGATTACTATTATTTTAATTCCAACCCTTGTTGTAGGATCCATCCCAGAATAAATCTTTATAGTCCAAGGCTTGTGGTCCTACTCTGCTCTCTGGAGACTGTGTTTCCTAGTAACCAACATCCCTGTACTGGGAGCTTTTGTACGTTTTTCACTGTATCTTGAGCAGGGAAAAAAAATCAGTTTTATTCAATAAATAGATTCTGACAGCGAAAGTGACCTAGGCGTCAAACTAGCAAGCTAGGCAAAAGTGTGCATACTGTTTCTGTAAAGCCAAAACGAGGAGGATGACACAGGGGTAGTTTGTTGAGAAAAAGCTAGAAAAATGTCAATTGCTTGGAGGTAAATACTTAACACAGTGGTTTTCAAAAAGGACAACATACCAGGACCCTGGCTTACAACTGGAAACCTGTTATGTTATTAGTAGAAACACATTGTTAAAGGCAATTTAAAAGGCAATAATGACATTTACTTCAGAGTCAGAAGAAGACATTTTCCCAAGGTCTGAGAGTTGTTAAGGTGGACATTCCAACTGCATTCTTTTCTTCTCTCCACCCCCTAAATGTTTCTGGAAGACCAAACATACAAATGTCAAAAGCAGTTTTATAACTGAGATCAAACACTGGCTGATGGCTTTGTTTTTTCATCTCTTGTGTATTGTCCCTGTTCTGATAAGTAGCTAGATGTTCTGCTAAGAAGTATAGATCATCTCCCTATTCTTTCTGGTGGAAACAGGAATCTGGGTCTAGGTTTTCATATTGGGACAAGATCTAGGGCAGTCGTGCAAGAATATTAAACCACTAAATTTACTCGTAACTTAAAGAGACTGACCAGATAATTTTGAGGTGTCCCAAATCATTAACTAGGCGCTCCATCAGGGAAAGCCACTAAAGTGTAGGTTTTGGAAAGAGAGCATCTCCATTGTTTGGTTTTACCGTATCTAGTGGAACAGGGTTGTAGGCACAACTTGAGCTCTTACATACTGTTGTTACTTACATACTCTGATAATAGCAATGTTATAGCTGTTTATAATTCCTTTGACAGTCTACTTTAAATGTGGACCAATAAGCTTTGTTACAAAAGTTATTTTTGAAGACATTATTTTCCCTTTAAAATGGAAGTGTGTCTCTCTGCAATAAATGTATGTTTCAGTTTTCCAATTGAATCGTTCTCTATTATTGCTTGCACAAAAGTTAAAACCATGGTCTAAATGTGAGCAGTAAATCTTACATTCAATTCCCTTAACTTTGGGATTGTTTTCTAGTTATAAGGAATGGCCACTTGGGAGGAGGAGAAGTTTAACTTAATCTACCTTTGGATAATGCACTCTGCTACATAAAATACAGATGGATCACAAAAAAACCTGAGTGCTTTCTGCAGACAAAAAAAATGGTTTGCATCCAATTTGGTTAATTCTACAGCAGGGATTCTCTGTCTGGTTTGTGTTATACTCCTGTTTTGCAGATGGATGATTGCTTTTGTTGCAGTGGGTCCTAATAATTTCCTCCGTAGATGGTGTCTCTGTCATAGGAGGTGCTATATGAGGCAGATGTATATTTTTCTTTTTTAAAATGAGCTCTTTGAAGACAGAGACTGAATTCCAATGAGAAGGCATGCCTCTCTGGTCTACTTACAATCTTACAAGGTTTCAGCAAGGAAAGACCAGACCTGCCTCGCAATCTGCATCACACTCTGCTTCAACCAAACCGACGTCCCTTGGGTCTTCCGTTCCACTTGGCAATATGCAAAGCGCGGGGCTATTGCAAGTTCCTGACACTTCTCCACAATTCCAGCTGCTCCCAAATGCTATGCTATAAGTACCTCACCCAGACGGACTTGCCTGGTTTTTTGTCACAACAAGTTTAGGCCCACGAGGAGATGAACCACACCAAGTATTGCTTACTTTATAAAAAGTTTGTTATGGTGTTTTTGGAAAGCTAACGCACAAAACTCATCCCAATAGATTTGGAAAAGAGCAATGCTGGAGCTGAAAGCAAAGGTTAATGGTAAATGACAACATACTGATTTAAATAGTGTGGCTATGTAGTACTCTTACATGTCTTCAGTTTCCAGCAGGTATGAGAAGGGGAGAGGCTATCTCAATTTAGGACAGCATACTCATGAAATTTGCACCCATCTTTGTAATAAAACTCTTATTTCCTAATGTCAGAAAAGACCTGTGCAAAAACTGGGCAGCACAAATGGAGAGGCTGTGTCACAGGACCGAACTAGCAGCCCCCTGTGAGGTGCTGCTGAGAGCATACTGTCGAGAGCATGTTGGCTGCTGTTCCGGACCTCTTCTTAGGAGGTGGATGCAGACAAGTGGCTTCAGAGTCTGTTTCCATGGGGATGCTCTGGAACTTCCTTATTATGGGAGTTAATGAAAATTATCTAAAGGTATGAATTATAAAGTAGATTAATTTGATCTGCCTTCAAATTCTCTTCCACTTAAAGAATAACATGCCAGATGCCTGAGGGATATGATAACCATCTACAAGCTTATTGTGAATGCTGGCTTTACAACTCTCTGCGTAATGGGGCTCTAGCCCATAACTGAAGCTGCTACCCAATATAAACAAAAAACCCCTCTTCCTGTATATTCACAGCTATTAAGTATTAGTAGAGGAGGAATTACCTACTACATTCAGGAAGAGTATGATTAGATGAAATGGGGCTGGATAATTCTCAAAATGTCCTAATATGGTGATAAAGAACAGTTCACTTAGTAGTGAGCTTGATTACCCCCCTTCAGAGAAATGTGGAAGCGAATGCTGAAGATGTCTCTTGGGAATTTCCAGGAGGTATTTGGAGTAGGATATATGGACAAATAGGAGACTCTGGAGTACATAAACAGTCTTGGCAGCTCTCAAATCTTTAGGGTCCTTCAAAGGATAGTGCTTCCTCTAGGATCACAGATATGGCTACTTGTCCTGAGAGCGTCTCTCCAGGCTGAATAGGAGATAGTGCTACAGAGACAAGGCTTCCCGTTTTTCCTGCTCGCATATGCCAGACACTGTGGATTTACCCAACTGAAGGGCCATCTGTGGAGTCCCAGAAGGCAGAAGCCAGAGAAACTCTTCTGTTTCCCAGGCACGTTTCTAGCATACAGCAAAGAATGCTGTAGACCTTCAGTAAGATGGTTAGATGTCTTAGCAGGCAGCAAAATGCTTTCTACGTGAGGTTCAGAGCAGAGGGAGAGTTGTAGCTAGGTGGCTTGAACAGTCTGCTTCCCTCTGCAGCCAGTTCTGCGTGCAAAGAGCTGTCATGCTTGAGTACAGTCACTGCCATCTGCTGCTGGGTGCGTATGTCCCATTTGCTGGTCTGGTGATCATTGATCACTGATTAGAAAACTTGGCTAGAGCAGCTACTCAGGGGAGAAGGACAAAAATGTTATGCAGGCAGCCTGTGTCTGTCTATGCTTGGGGACAGCACTGTGAGGCAGGCTAGGAGGCCAAAGCATGGGTCTAGACAGGGCTCCGGGTTATCATGTTATTTCTTTTTTCTGTGTTTCTAGAGGTCGGTGGTTAATGATTGTCACAGCATGATGTGTTACGGATATGTGGATTGTTGTTGGGTAGAAGGTGCGGGGAGAAGGGGAAGATTGATTGAGATTTTGGCAGCAGAAGCAACATTTTTGGCACCTTGCAATTCTCTCCTACTTTTCATGACTCACTCTGGCCTTCCTCAGTGTACTGAGCGGACTTCTGGTCCACTCATTGAACACAGGGTCTCTCTCTTCAGGGGGCTGAAAAGTACACTGGCAGATCCACTCGATCATCCAACACATGGAGCAATGTGCTAAGCTCTCTAAATCACTGCAGGAGAAGAATAAAAGGGAAAAGGATGATGTGAGGATGGCAGTCTCCTGCCAGCATGTATTCTTCCACTGTGCAGGTGGTGCACGGGAGCTCAGACAGCTTACTATGAGATGTCTAATCCCCCTTTGTGCATCAGAGGCTGAACACCCTGAAGAGACGGCACCCAGCATTCCAGCTTACTTCTAAAAATACCAGCCCTGTAACTTCACTGTGCCTCAGTTTGCCCAGCTGAGAAAGGGCGGGGCTGATATGTCCATGATTAAGTTTAATGTATTCATTTTTTAAGTGCTTGGAGAGCTGCAGAAGAAAGTTCTTTGATTCTGTGAAAGCTCTGAATGATAGAATTACAGAGCATGTTATTTGATCTCCTAATCTCCTCCTTCGCTATGAAATTTCTCCTTGCAGTTCCTACAGCAAGTCCATAGCTACTTGATTATCTGGAGGGTGCTTCTTAGAAAGGCTTTTGAGTGCAACTTAAAGTCTGCAGATCATCACAGACTCCACCGTATTTCTTTTATAAATACTTTAGGGGTAAGCAGTTAATTAGTTAAGTGGAAAGTGGTTAAGGGTTAATTACCTTCATTTCATAGTGCCTTAAAAATGTCTTCTTTCCAATCTGATTTTTATTTTACCTCAGAATTTCAACTATCATGTACTAATTCTCAAATTTTCTTCTAAATGGTGTGTGGATATCAAAAGAGGCTATTGCTAGGTGATTGGAAATAGATCCTTTAAACAGGAATTAGGGGATTTTAACGTGCTAAAGTTCAAACCTACATTATTGTACATGCTAAAAATAGCTCTGTTGCTTATGCTAGCTACTATACAATATGGTGAAATACTAACTAGAAAGTTGCCCTTACACCTACATAAGCCTACAACACCCTATAATCAACACATTTCAAGCCACCAAACAGATCAATCATTTTAGTCCTCACCATAAGCAAATTCTTCTGCTTCACCAGCTTAGCACACAATGAGAAAACCTATCACACTCTGACATAGCTTGATGTACCCTGGTACATGTTTCTTTCAAAATATGTTCTACACACTAATAAACAATGTGGAAAGTCAACAGTAGAAATCCAGCAGTGCATTTCCATTACAGCACAAAGCAAGACGCAAGGGAAAGGCTGTGTGGGAGGTGTAAACACAGTGATAGTGAGTGATGGAGAATTATACAGCACTGGAGAACTGATCTGAACCTGTTAACTCTTTCTCTCAGACTTCATATTTTGTTTTGGTGTGTATTTTTTTCTTCTCAGAGAAGCAACACTTCTGCAAAGAATGTGTAACAATAGTCCTGATTCTTTTTTATTCAATTGCCACTTTCTTTTACACCAGTACTTTTTTTTTTTTATTTCTTTGGCTTTTACATTTCAGCATCTTTTCAGTTTTAGTAGTGTTTAGCATACACATCTAAATGAACAGCTGAAAACTATTTGCAAGTGGAATATCCTCTATTGTCTCAAACTCTGAATCACTGGCTCCCTCAGGAGTAGTTACTAAGCCGAGTTTCATCAGTGGTGTGAATGTGTTATTTGGCTGCGTGACTGCTTACCAGTGACAGCAACAGGTTCTGGGTGAGCCTGCTGTAAAGATCAATGAATCAGGGGCACGGTCAATGGAGAATTTATCTTGAGTCCTGGCAGACCAGCCAGAAATAACTCAAAAAGGACTAACAAAGAGCAGAGGGCTTGTTTTGAGTCAAACAATGTTTTTCTTCCTAGAAGCTTGAAACAGAGAGGCAATGGATTTGGTTTTGAGAGAAAGAGGGAATACCTGCACAGGGACTTCTCGCCAAGTTCCATGCAGAAATACCAAATTCTGATGGCTGGGAGGCAGGGACTGGATACAGGTTGAAAATAAGATTGTAGTTTGGAAGATTGAGGATTGTTATCAGCTGGGAGCAGTGACCAAGGCTGATGGTAATTTCTTCTGTCAATTTTTAAGTAAAGCTCAATTTTTTTTCCTCAGTTCAAGCTGGAATTGCTCAGAAAAGTTCACGTGTCTAATCTGATGTCAGACTTGGTGACGCCTAATGGTCTCATACGGATGTGTGATCTATGAACCTGTTCCCTATGGGTATTGGCCTGATATTGCTGTTTCACTGTATAAAACCCCACATTTTTATCATCTTTTGGGCTAAAACCAAGTTATGGTCACCAAAATTAAAGCAATGATCAGAACAGGGAATGAAACGTATATTATTATTGCACATTACTTTAGTAACATTCCCAGACCCATTTAGACAAATCACCTTTGGCTTCACAATTCATTTTGCTCTTTGCAAAGGAGAGATGTTCTTGGGTGACCCTTCTGACGCATAAAGACAGAAAGGAGCCTTTGGCTGGGATCCTTACTGCAAGCCGGGACCAACAGGACTGGATGAAGGTCCCAAGTAACAAGCGATAGGACAAGAAGAAACGGCCTCAAGTTGATCCGGGGGAGATTTAGATTGGATATTAGGAAGAATTTCTTCACTGAAAGGGTCATTAGGCATTGGAACAGGTTGCCCAGGGCAGTGGT
>JAVKLA010000024.1:25709355-25734703 GCA_034782735.1 Sagittarius serpentarius
TTTAGTGGGGGACTTGTCAGTGCTAGGTTAACAATTGGACTAGATGATCTCATAGGTCTTCTCCAATCTAGGCAATTCTATGATTCTAAGGTCTAAGAGCAGAAGTGCAAGTAACAGAGTTTACCTTGACTGAGGCTCAGTGACAGTCTCGCATCTCATCAGTATCGTACACTCTGTCCTACTATAGCCATGTGGGAAAGGCTCCTCGCTTTCTGCTTGGAAGTAGTCATTGCTATTTGTCTTTCATTTTTTTCATAGACACCACATTGTCCGTGAATCCTGTATATGTACTATGGAAAAAAATCATGGATGATACCATTTAGAGATCCCACACAGAAGAAAATGTGTGTGATGTGTAGAGCTAGAGTAATAAGAAAGCAGGAAAAGAGGGAGCAACCACAGAAGAAAAACATTTAATGCCTGGGAGTCTAAGTTAATAAAAGCACCAACTTGTCTGGGTTTTGGTGCCACTTAATGTCTATATTAAAATTTCCAATGAAATGCTAATATTTCCCTTCTATCTCTTCTGTGCATACCCCCTCACTAAATCAAGTTTTGTTAAGTAGCAAATATCATTTGAACAAAAGCTCTCAGAGACAGAATTTATATAGACTAAAGATGACTCAATTTCTCAGTAATGGAGATGAAAAAGCACTCCCAGTGTCTTTAAAAATATGCTAATGATGCTTCCTTTTCTTTCCTCCTGCATAAAAGCATTTAAAGCTATAAATCCTGGGGATCTGGAAGGGAAGCAACATATTTCTTGAAAGAGTTCCTCATGGCATGCAGAAGAACACAGGAATTCCTCTTCTTGGGGGTGCCTGGGTTCAAATGCACAGGGCGTACTTGAAAGAGATGCTTAGCACCTGCTTAACCTTTCCTTCTTCATTTCACAGAGATGGGTACCCCAAGTGACTTACTGCTTTCTCTGTGAGATTCAGTGACGGAGTAAGGAGGAAGCTGTGGGCATCTCAGTGGGCAGGTTGAGCACAAGTCAGTTGTGTTTCTTTGTGGAAGAGGCCAACCTGACACTGGACTGCATTAGCAAGAGTGTAGCCTGCAGGTCAAGGGAGGAGATTTTTTTCCAACAAAGGAAATTCTGATTAGAGACTGGTAAAAAAAAAAATTCCTAGTGGAATGATAGTGGTTAAAGTGGGGACAGTGGCCTAGAGAGGACAGGGGTGGCTGAGCAGTTCTGCAACAGTAGAGGATGTGCTTAATGATACCCTGCTAGAAGTTTCCACTTGCTGCCTTGTACCTTGCATGTTTTCGTAGCCTGTAGCTTGGTGCATTGTCATCTCCCAAGCTGAAAAGACCTGGTAAATGAGTGATCATAGTGGTTTGTTCACTCAGTTCAAAACTGCGGGCAAAGTGGAAGCTTGCCTGACACTTGCCTTCTAGAGGTCTTTCCTTCAGGAGTGACTGCCTGTTTTGATGTATTGCCTTTCTATTTTCCCTCCAAAAATCAATGCTATGTTTGATTTTTTTTTTTTTTTTTAAAACACACATAAGATCAGATCAATAGCACAAAGGAAGCATATAGGAATAGTCATGAGGAGTCTTTATAGAACTGAAATCATCTTTATCTGCCCTTACCCCCAGGAGGCTTTATCTTTTCCTTATGTTCCTTTCTTTCCTTGTACCTCAAACCTGCATCTTCCCGTGCAAAAGTAGTCAGGAGATCTGACAGGGTGTAGCAGCCACAGCTAGTGAAGTGGAGGCTGTGGAAGGGAGGTTGCCCCTGCAGCAGTAGTGCTCCAGCAGCCAGCACAGAATGCTTTGGGACCTGGGGGAAGTCTGGCAACCCAATTTGACTGCACAGCGTCATAGGCATGCCTGCATGACGTGCTGAAGAGGATACACAGCACTCAAAGTGAGCTACAGACTCCCAGTCCCCTACTGTCACCCTTAGAAATCAGTCATCTCAGTCTCCCCTTCTTAAGGGTGCACACTTTACTATGTTCTAGCCATGGTGAGCGAGGGAAAATTCATAGCCAAAATCATGGCTGTGTGTGTTCTCTTTGAGGAAATTCAAAATGACTGCACCTCTGAGCCCCATCCCAGCCTGCTCCAGCACTTAAGTCCCAGCCTTCCACCTTGATGGGGCAAAACGCAGAGAGGCTGCTGAGTCCTCTTTCTTCTTTGCACCTCTTTGTAGAGTAAAGTCAGAATCGGTGCTTGCACATCATTTGCTCAGAGATAAGCTTCCTAGCCCAGTCTGCTAATTTGCATGCCACTTCTTCACACTGTGTTGCCACCACAGTGATGGGGTCTTGGCTTCCTTAGGGCTTGCATCCATCTGTATTCTGAGGATCTGCTTAAAACTGACCCAGAGACGAAATAGCCATTAGGATGCCATCGACCCCATTTTATGAATTCACTAAATGCTGTGAATAAAGATATAGATTTTATTGTCAGACTGCACAAACAGGGCCTTCCTGAGATATTGGAATTGATGCTGGCTGAATCTGAAGTGGCTGGAGAAACAAGCACGCACGGGAAGCATCTGGTGTTTGTTTCAGAGATGTGAGAGGAGACCCTGGTGATAAATCATGTATGGAAACAAATGGGAGTTAGCAAAAGCCAAGAATTAGGCTCTGATTTGTCTTCAGGGGGAGGATATAGATCTTCTGTGATTCTTACGGGGCCCAGAGGGTCTTTCTCTTTATTTTCTCTTCTCCACCCTAATAGCTCCCCATTGCTGCTTGTCCTGAGGGACAAATATGTGTAGGACAGATACATACAAAAGGAAAGGTGGGGAAGCATTGCATGCAATAAACTTAAAGAATAAAGAGGAGAGCATGGATAAGAGAGAACCTGTTGAAGTTGAAATTGCGAAGAAGAATAGCATAAGATATAGTCATACAACTGAAGTCAACAGTTCAAAATGAGGGAAGTCTTGCAAATGACTGACAAATACGGGCTGTCTATGACCCACCAGTGTGAGAGGAATAAGGAGCTGTGGTCTCCAGATGTACTGAGATAAGGTTAATACCAAGGACTATAGAGTGGCAGACTGTCCAGTTCTGGTTAGCCATGATGAGAATGGATTAATTTAAATTAGAACAGGCATAGAAACAGACTGCTGAAACGCAAGGGGAATGCTGAAGGCTTCTCCTGGATAAGACAGGAATTGAGCCTGGCTTATTTAGCTCTTACTTAGGGCTGACAGACAATATGATGGCTGCCTAGCAATACATCGTGTGGATAAACATTGTAGGAAGGCAGATTACTGTCTGCCTAATCTACAGAATGTCAGTACAATAGCAAATGAATTTAGAGGATGGTCCCTAGTCAACAGTGTGATGGGGGAAAGGGAAAAAACTAAACCCTTAACAAAGTTGCTACTTGATCATTCAGTTTATAAAAAGGAATTATGGCCCAGGTGCCACTGATGGATGCAGCATAGGTTAAATAATCCAAGTGGCTCCCTTCTGTCCAGCTTCCTGTCTGCTAAGAAAATCCAAGAGACACAGATGAGGCACCCTCTGTTCTTCATGCAGTATTAGCTAGTTTCTTCAGCTTCCCCTGCAACAGTGCAAACCACATGTGCCCACAAGCTTTCTGCAAGATCGCCAAACTTTGGTGTCTTACAAAAGTTTCTTGTTGACTTTCTGATACAAACCCTTCTGGCCTGGAGAGCTGGGGAAAAGTCAAAGACCAGATGAGGTTCCATGGGTCTAACAAAATGCACTGGGATAAGCATTCTTCATTTCAAGGAGTGTGTATCAGAGCTGATTAGGCACCAACTTTAAGATAATGAAAATGAGTAAGAGTACCATGTAAATCCAGTGCACCATGATTTCTAGAGCCAACTCACACATTTGTTTGTGAGTACTCTTACCTTTCAAAACTGAAGATACTGGTGAAGGTCAAGAATGTATGTAAGTTCAGCATAGGTATTTCTCAGACAACAAGAAAACATCTTAAAGAACTGTGGCCATCCCAATTTAATATGCTTTAAAATGATTTAACCAATTCCAAGACCAGAGAGAGTCACACCGTACAAATTGAGCTACCAGGCAAACAACTGCAAGTCCACAGACTAAGTTACACCATTAAGAGGACATTTTTTACACTTTGTCTTTCCTAGTACAATAAGCAATAGATACTTGATCAATTCTATAGCCAAGAAGGGAATATCTTTTTAATAACTATTAGGCTGTTTTCTCCTCTTCTTTATCCCACATCCATGCAAATGAACTCTGTTGCTGTTTGTAAGGTGAGTCCTGACTTGGACAAGAGAACTACGTATAATATTTCTAACAGAGCAGCTCATCTAGATGCAATATTTATAGGTTTTCCTGCCTCTGCATGGGACGATCTGACATTTTGATGAATGGATGAAAAGGTGGCCAAGTTTCACTAGTTTGTCTATAATCGCCTCTGGTGAAACTCTGCAAAGTAACACTGTATCACAGCACCTGGAAAATCACAACCAAATTTTGGTGTCTTCAGTGAGAGCCAACCTAGAGAAACCACTTTTTCTAGCTGGGACAAAAATGGTTTTATAATGGTCTGATTTCCATTAGGACCCTGATTTCCATTCCTGTGTTTACTGCTTGCATAACCAGTAGCACCTGACATAGAAGAGTAATGGGGTAATCATGTTGTATAAACATGCCAGAAAAGCATGGTCCCCTGCTTCCAAGAATGTGCAGTCAAAGTATGATAAGAAACAACAGGATTTTCCCTTTTGAGGCACAAATAACATTCTCTTTTCCCCACTCATTTATCAAAAAATAAGTATGGACCATCTGAATTCCAGAAGGAGAGCTTTGCATGCACACTGATCATGAAAGTATAAAGATTGTGTTTTCCAAAAATAACCTATGGGCTTTAGCAGCACTATCTAATCTGTAGCCCCAAAACAGCTGTAAAATCTTGAGAGTCCCAAGAGCTGTAAGTGTCCTGGCTGGTGGGAAAAAAAGCGTAACTGTACAAGGAACTAAGTGGGTCTCTTTTTCTTTAGTGAAGCCTCTCTTGCTACTCTCTCTAGATAAACAAGGCACTCTCTGGGCTTCACTTCTTGAGTTCTAACTGTTCTTTTCTATGTTAGAGCCTGAAACTAGGCTTTATGACTGGGTACTTCTAAAAAGAGGAGTGTTTTAAGTGCACGTGACATTGTAAGAAATCTGAGAAGGAAACCATCTTTTACAAGGATTATTCAGGGTTGACAGCGAGAGGGTGAAGTGCTGTGATTGGGAAGACTAGCTTCTGCAATGTCGATTCAGATAGGTGCTTACAACACTTCTGCCATAGTAAAGGAATGTGCTTTGCGTAGTGCACCGTCAAAGAGTTAACTAAACGGTTTTCAGCAGAGTAAGAAAAAGTGAATTTTACAGTGGCTGAGCATTTGTGGTCTACATTCTTCAGCATGGGGAGGGAAGACAGGAAAGAGCAATGCTAGGGAAGAGAAAGCCCTGGAGAGCTGGGCCTCCTGCTGCCTCCAACCCCAGTGACTGCTGCTCAGTTTGTCAGAGCAGAAGGTCTGCCTCTGCCCATCACTGTCGACCCTCCCAAATATGGCACACACTGCCCTTGGGGAATCTCTGGGAGAGGTCAGTAGGACCAGAAAAGGTTTTGTTCAGTTTCAGCCAGGTGTGGAAATAGTAGCAGTCTTCAGACATGTAACCTTCCATTACATTTTGTGAGAATGGGCACTTGGACAGAGGAAAGAGCAATGGCTATCAGAAAGCTAATACAGTCATCATCCATTGCTGGAGTCCAAGCTATATGCACAAGGAAGACACGTAAGGAATTTCCCAGCTCTGCTGAAATCTGCTCCTGAGGCTGATGTATGAGGCAGCAGAGAATCCAAGTAGAATCCCACAGGCTTGTAAGAAATCTAATGTCTTTCATTCTGGTGCTGATAGAAGTAGTTGGTTTTGTCTTTTTCAAGGCAGATATTCTCTCAGGCCCAGAACCTGTTTTTTTCAGAAGCATCATTCACTGTTGTGGTATTTGCATTAAAACAGAAGCAGAGTTTTCAATGAGTCCATGTAATCTTTACCTATACAATGCCAGGAAGGCAGAAGCAGTAAAGCCCACAGCCCTTCTCTTGGTACAAAACATTTCTCGAGATGGCAAATCTCTTAAAAACAAACAACAACAACAAGACAAAAAAAACTCCAAACCAAAATCAAAACTGACTGCCCTGCACTTGTGCCAAGTGAATCTTTTCTTCCTCTTCCACCTAGGACTTTCCTTTTCATCAAATACAGCCCCCAGATACACAATAAATTGGAGCTGAGTAATGAAGGTGTGTTTTGCTTTAAAAAAGTACCTGTCTCTGACCAAGCATGAAACAAAACCAAAGAAATGCAAGAAACATAAGAAACAGCAATTAAAGTAGCTGGTAAAGCCCCAGAAGTGGCCAAAGCTTGTTGTATCCTCCAGCAGATATATGATAACTAACTCTTTTGTGTTGTGTTTAAGCTGCATGTCTTCACGCCAGCTCAGGCTCTTCTCACCTCCAGTATAGTGTGCAAAGGCAAATTACACACAAGCAAGCTGTGCAAACCTTGTCAGCACACGCATCAGTGCTCACAGCCCTCACAGGCAGAAGGTGTCCTTTGTATCCTGTGCTACCTGCTTTCCAAAACCTCATCAGTTATCCTGTAAATCTGTCAACACTGCTTGCTCCAGGACATGCCCCTACCCTGTATTCCCTTCTCTCTTAAACATACACTTTTAAATGTGTTCTCCTTATACTAGAATGACAATTGGCTTGAACAGAAAATGAAAATTCACTTGCAGATACTTTCCAGCTTTAAAAATAGCACACAGTGGTCTACTGATCTCCAACAGTGCAGTTTTGTGCCCTGATGTTACTGAGTTGGAGTCACTGGCGTGGCATGGAATAGTCATGAAATGTTTGGCAGCAGTGAAATGTTTACCAATTTTAGCCTAAGGGATTTCTAATGAAAAATTCATACCTAAGTGCGTTCCTTCTTATTTTCTGTCTTTGCGTTCTTTCAGAAGGTATGTTTTGTGATTGTTGGTGGAATCCCGTATAATGTCTGTCCATTGGGTGGTCATTACCTTTGCTAGTTTACTACATTTTCCTGTTGAGTTCATTTTTTTGTCCCATCTATGACTGGATTTTTCACTGTATTTATGCATTGGTATAACAGTCGTCTTCAGGATACTGGGATTTCAACATTTGAATAATACTATTAATTTGTAAGTCTTAATTAAAAATGATTACTTTGTGTGCTGTCCTGGATGCTTGCTTACAATCCCAGATGTTTTAAATACGAAATACATAAGCTTGGTGGAGAGTCTGAATTTCCTTAAATTTCCAAATGTAGACTGGGTGCTAGGCATGCTGCCTTTGGCTTAGGGACCATAGATCAGTCCATTCTGATCTCCCTTCAAGAAGAAAATGGGAAGACTTTAAAAGGATTTAGACACAATCTTGAAATTTTTAGGACCTTTGAGGAACATTACATTGACTAAAGGTGTCTTGGGAAGGCTGGGAATCTAGGTGTCAGTGACTGAATGCAGGACGGAGGTGGGCAGGAAAGTGGTGTGTAATGAATATTTCCATCAGAAAAGCTGGGAAGGAGTGGGAAACGGGCACTTCCACAAGAATGACAGACTTTTTTTGTCATCCTTTGGGGAGCAGGAGCTGGGATCAGGAACTGACAGTGCAAAACTTGCCTGTTCTGTGGGAAGCACTTAGAGAGGGACAGAACTGTTTATAATGTTAAATTAAAATGTTCTCCAAAACCTTGCTCTGTCAGAAGTCTGTGTGGTGCTCAAAGATTTCCTCTTCTGCTGTAAGACATGGCCTGTTTTTTGCTAATCTGAAGGCTCTCAGAAACAGATGGTAAGTCCCAGCGTGCCATGTAAAATTAGAGAGAAAAACTGTCTCTAGAAAAGAATGTGCGGAGAAGGGAGAAAGGTCTTTGTTAATGCTGTTATCCTTCTCCTTTTTACTGTAAATCTGCATAGGCTTCTGGGGGAGGACACGGAGTTACACTGCTCTGCATTTCTGATGAGGTGGAGGGCTAAGGAGCAGTTTGACTCTGGGATCCAGTAATGCTAAAAAGGATGTACCTTTCTGGAGTGGTACTTGGCTGGGAACCAAGAGCAGCTCTGCTCACACATAAAGCACAGCGTTTGCTGGAGACTGCTGCTAGGGTTGGGCGTTTTTGAGGTTTCGCTAACATACAGCCTGGTACACATGCAGAGTGAGTGAGTGTGCGCAGGTTGGGAATATCACCTGGGGAGCACAGCCAGGGCTCCAGGACAGGCCAGTATAGACACAGTACACACAATGTCTGGTCACGCAAGGACAAAATCCACGGTCTTGTATTTCCCTTTTAACCTCTGCACGTAACTAGGCTTTATTCCCTCAAAACCAGCAGAGCTTTATACTCCATGCCACACAGCTCTTTGCTGTCCTCCACAGCCTGCCAGTGATGCTTTGGCTGGCTAAAGTAATCTTTGCTGGCTATAAAGCTGTTTTGCTGCCTGAGTTGGTCAGTTTTTGTGCTTTGGCCTTTTGACGTGTTCTACCCAGGATGAAATGACCCTCTGTGGAGGTGTGGATTTTTTTCTTCTGTAAGGGCTACCCTTTTAGAGCAGACGGGAAAGGCGCATACAGCATAGTATCTGCAGTGTTTTAAAGAAGCTGCAAGAGAGGGAAATTAGCATCAAGCCTGAACGTGGGGTTATAAACAACATATGGAAAATAAATCTCCATTAAGCAAGGTTGAGGAGGAGGGGGAAGCTAAAGGGGCAGCTAAGTCCAATAGCAGGAAAGATACAGCTCTAAATACTCTCCAGGACAAGCTCATGTAGGCTAATTAGCTACCTCACGAGCTGGCTAAAATGCAAGAGTTGGCACTTTTGTGTTGAGCGTACTCATACAAATGTCTTTTCCTGCCTCATCTCATGACTTAATATTGCAAGTCTGGTTTTATCTCGGGCTATATTCTCCTACTCTCAGCCTTAGGGTTAAGGGTGCCTGAATAATCATGTGCCAGGCACGATTCTCCACTGAAAATGGAATGGTAAATTCAGACACCAGCCAGTGACACAAGATTGCCAGGATGTGGGTGGGAGAGGCTGTAAAGGTACCAAATCATGCCAGATATTTTTGTAGCTTCTATTATCTTGAGCCTTTTTGGCAAGTGGAAATATGGTGTGAGAAGGAATTCAGGTAGCCACCATAAACTCGTTACAGAGGGTAAAATAGACCTACTAGCACGGAGAAACGCCTTCTCTCCTGCATATCCCTGCTGCACAGAGAAAAGCAATTAGCACAGGGAATTTGTCTTAATGCAGTTTTACATTTTAGTGTCCAATTTTGCCCAGAGAGGAGGTGCCTGGGGATTTCCAATACATCTGTTCTAACAGGGAAGGCAGAGGGAAATGACTTTAATTAAAGTAACAGGAGTACCCTTTGAACCTTTACAGTCTGATCAAACTGGAACAGAAGGAGGGAAGCGGGGGGAGCCACAATGGAAATGATTTATAAAATATAAATCATAAAGCAGAGAGGAGAGAACATAACAAATGGCAGGCCAGGTGCATCTTTCCTAAGTGGTGCTGAATTTAGCCCAAATCCCTCATGCTTTTTTTCCCCTTGGCCATCCGAACAGATGTCTGTAGCCTTCAGATAAATTATAAAATATGGAAGGAGGATTTCTGCTCGGTGCTGTTGCCTAACAAAAAAGTCCCAGCTGCTGATTTTTGCTGTGTTTACTTTCACTGCTCAGGAACTAGAGGGAAAGAAGTCGGTGAGCAGCTGGGATTTGTAGGGGACAGTGGGCTCTTCCATCAACACATACGCCCTCCTCTCGCCTTCCCGTTAACCTCCCAGTGAGCTATCAGTTTTGCTTCCCCTCATGTTGTTTTTTCTAAAGGTAGCAGGGAAAAAATAAATGCTCTTTTTCTTATGAGTTTCTCCATTTTCCTGCTCCCTGTGTTTACCATCCTAGAATGAGAGTTAGACCACAACTCGCTAAAACACTTGCAGACAGACTGAATTTTGTGCAACACCCTTGGCTGATGTCTTCTCTAGGCTGCCTCTAGATGATTTCCTGCTTAGCATTTTTGTATAAGCCCCCAGTCTTCCAGAGACTAGGCACGGAGATTTATTTGGAAGCTGGGATTCCGAGGGCTATAGTCACATAGCCTACTGATACCATTGGGCACCCAGATCCCTTTGTAAAGCTGAACTTCAGTGAGTCTCTTTATTTCCTCTCTGTCCCTACTTCCTCGTACAATTGCTAACTTCACAGTTTGTGGCGGAAGGGACAAAGCTTTCAGGTCACAGGGGAGTACAAGATGATACAGCGTCGCCAAGACAGGGGACATAGGGTTTACTGTCTGCAGGACAATTGCGTCCTGAACTGGGGCTTTGACAGAGCACCCATGTATGTGCCTTTAACTGACCTGGGGGAAGGGGAGGGGGAAGAAAGGCCATCACGTTCTGCAAGTGCAGTTACGCTCAGGCATGAACTTAAAGGTGTTTCATGCTCAGGTGAAAACTACTACAGCTTCACTGATACACAGAGTTTCCTAACCCCATTAACAGCTCTGCCTAAAAGCAAAACTTCCCTGCACCCTGTCCCTTTTCACAAGGACAGGGAAACCATCGCAACTGCCTTGCAAGCTACGCAATGACATGTTGGTCTCTTGCAACTTCAGAATAGGAGAGACAATATCTGCACTTTCCACTGGCTACAGACGTAGGAGGAGTTTTCTTTTTAGGATTTGAGAGCCACATGTCAAGGCAACGCATGCTGGCGCCTTTCCTGCTTGTATTTCTGGAAGTCCTTGTTTCAGTCCCTGGTACCAAAATGGCATCTCTTACACACACGCTCCACAGACTGCATACTTTTGAGTTCTGATTTACAAGAAGATAGAATAATTCTCTCTCAGCCTGGTATCTGTGTCTGGCAGGCCATCTGGCAAGCAGGTTGCAAGAAGAAAGAATCTTTTCTATATTACTACTTTCCCTAATTTTTCAAATTAGGCTTCTTCTCACCCCCACCCACCTTGTCAGGAGTGCAAAACATGAAAAACTAATCTTGAGCGCTTCACGATGTTCATCTCAAATTATCTCTGGTCTATCCATTTCTGCAATGAATGATTTGTTAAACAGAGAATGGAAAGGGGAGAACAAAATAACAAAGTTTTCATTGTCAAACTCTTTACCTTGTTGCTCTCCTGCACTCCTATGAAAACTCACACAGGCAGCTTCTATTAGAAATACTAATTATTTCATAGATAATTAGATGCAGTTAGTTCTAAAAGCACCTGACCTCACTTAATAATGGCAAGTGGGGGCAGTGGGAAGGGGTGGGGAGAAGAAAGAAGCCTCTTTAAAATGTTGAGAGATGCAAAAAGCAATAACAGTAGGAAAATAAACCCACAAATTAGCAGATTTGCTAATGGTAGTAGTATAGGAAGTAATAAGGCTGCAGAACAGACAGCGCTCTAGAAAAATTATGCATGTCTTAAATCTCGACAGTTTACGTAGCAAACTAAAACGAGACTACATTTTGGTCTGATTTCCTATTAGAAGTTTACATCACGATGCTTTGTGTGAGTATCCTCTCCTCTTCCACTCTCCAATAAATTTTGTGTACAGTGCTGAGTTCTTAACCCCACCTAATGGAGGTGCCAACCAGTTTCACTGAAATAGGTTGCTCTGTACACAAGGGTATCTCCCTTAAGAGTCTGAGGCAGAGTCCCTTTTGTGTCCTGTGAGCCGAAACCCCAGGCAATCTCTGTGAAGTCCGGTGTGACCAGGAGACGTTGGTGCGGCATCAAAGGCCATGCTGCCCCAAACAGGTGCTGTACCACTCCGGTGCTGCTGCCAGGGCAGGGGACATGAGAGAAGGCTCACGTGGCAGCAAGTGGGAGCCACATCCTCTGTGCTGCTCCCCAGGCATGCCTCAGCCCTGCCCCTCTGCTTTTGTTGCAGTAGCTCCCCTTCCACACCTTCTCCCTTCCATACTTGAATGTAGCTTTATAAGGACAGCTCTACAGCTTCCCTCTTCAGCTTCCCACCCTTCAAAGGAAGACAAAAGAGTCTAGAAATTTTTGTAGTATCTGTTAACAGGCCATCTCCCACAGGGGACTGAATTATCAGTGCTGTCTCTTATAGTGAGATCAACAAGCTACTCTGTATATATTTTAGACAATGACTTTATGGCCTTTTAAATCAACATGCTCTCAGATCTCTCTCAGCATCACCTACGGCACAAATTCTTTTTCTCCAGTTTTCTGTAAGTTGCCATAATTAGATGGATTAGGGGAGTAAACAATCCATCATTTACCTTCTTGAATGTAGTGGATGAAACTCTGCTATACAGCATCACATCCCATTAAAAGACTGCCTCACTGAACACAAGCTATTTCACAGTGACGGAGGTCTTAATAACCATGCCTAAAGGGAAGTTATTATTGGAAAGAAATATCAGGCATATAAACCATGGCAAATGCATAGACGATGTTAGGGCTGGAAACACACATCATCAGGTTGTGATCCAGATCAGCAGGCAGCAGAGCAAATATGCTACTGGACTGCTGTGCATAATCTTAGAGTTCAGCATGTGTACCCCATGTACACTCCCGACTTGTGTCCTGCAGACATGCAGAAAAGAACCGAACTTCTTTTCTGCGTGTAGTGCCTTTTGCCATGTGCCCTTTCTTATTTATTAGTTTTAACCTACTGCATGCCACACCAACAGTGTCTTCCTGCAGCACACAGCATCGCCTTGCAGTCCTTTTGGTTCTGTGTGTGCAGATGTTTTTGACAATCCTACCTCCTACTTTCATTTCTTTGTGCTTTTTCCTTTTTTTTTTTTTTTTAAACTTTCTAACATCAGTCTGAAGCTCGGTTCAATAGCACAGCCATGCAAAATTATCTAACTGCTTCTCTGATGTGGTTGACAGATGAGGCATTCTTTAGAGAGGTGATTTGAGCTGACTGAGTTATACTAAGAGAGGTTACAAAGATAGCCCTAAACAAATATGCAAATTCTCTTTGTTGTTATTCATAGGATCCTCCTGTTCAAGCACTTGATATTTTTAGTAGCTTATTCACAGAAATACCAAATGTTTCCTGAATGTTAGTGTGGAAGTTTACCTTTTGGCTCCAAAAGCCACCCAGCAAAATATTTTAGTGCTTCTTGCTTGCAAATACTGATTTGTAGAACTTAAAATTTGAGGAATGTATTGCTTTTGACAAAACTTCCTTTTGGAAAGACTTAAATCTAGGATTAAAGCTGTATTCATCAGGTAGGTGAGGCTATCCAAAGACAGAGCAGCCCAATAATCCCATTAGTTGGGCATTCGTCTGGGATGTAACACAGCTTCAAAATTCTGGTGAACTAAGCCGGACAGGGACCTGAACTCCTCTAGAAGAAGTGGAAGCTTTGGGTAATCTAGGATGTGAATCCCTCTTTTTTCACTTAACCCCTTGTTTCTTGCTCACATAGAAAAAAACGCTTTTTTAATAGAGTGTAAAAATTCTCTGTCACTCTCTAAAGATTACCTGCCTTAAAATTTAGAGGATGAAATGCTTTCTCTTCTCTTTCAGCCATGTTAAAAGTCTGTTCCCCACTCACTGAGCAGGAGGAGTCAGAACACCACTCAACTTTATACAGTCTTTTCCCCCATTGCAAATGGTAGGTGCAGAGCCTCGAGTTCCCTGTCTTTGTGCTAAGTTCTGTAGAAAAACAGCGAGAGTTTCTGTGCAGAAGAGTTCAACATATTTGGTGAACACCCTGATTCAGCTGTCATGGCCACCAAGTTGCAAATATCACAAAACCTGAGACCCAGCCTTAAACAGGTAAAATGGAGCTGGGTGTTGCTCTAGACAATTTGACAGGGCAGACTGAAACATCACGCTGCCCTCAGCATGTTTCTTGCTCAGTACTGCTGACCATGCTCAGCCAGTGTTGCACACACTCCTTTGTGATGAACCATTTAGACACAAATAGGTTGGTGCTGTTTATCTACTATTAATGAATAACAAGTACAGCCCTAGAAAAAGGACTACTATTTGTAAAAAGGCTGAAAGTCATCACTTCATTTATCAGCTGAATCATTTATGCATGTAAGCTGTAAGCTTTAAAAGAATGTATTTATACAGTACATCTAGACAACCTAAAAATACAGTATGATCCAGCAACACCTACAGATGTCTCAGTGTTAGCACAAAGCAATGGAGTGACTGAAACATATATTGTCTCCTAGTAGTTATAAAAAAAAGTGCTGGAACTTCCATTGAAGTATTTCTCAAAAAATGAGACTTTCCAGAAGGCACCTGAAATTCTGGGCAGCATGAAGTTACAGCCTTCCTAGAAATGGCATCTCAGTCTGTGTCAGCATGGCCTCTGGATCCACATTTCTTCTGATTCAGGAGTATGCCTTGAGTTTTCTAAGCCTGGTCAGACAAAGAAGCCAGACCACGGCAAAGTTCACAAATGCTGTGGCCCTAGATGAGGTAGGGAAAGTTAACATTTAGACATGAAGTGCATGAACATGTATGTCTGCCGTTTGAGAAGTGGAGTGTGACATGTCGTGTGGCATGTTCATCGCGTCCTGCACAGCATGTGGGTGTAAGCATGGAAAGCTCTTCATCTGAGAGGCAAGAAATGGAGGGAAAGTTGGAGCCAAGAAGGAAGGTTAGGAGCACTCTTCTCTGTGCTACTATTTTCAGCACTGCTGCAGCTAATTTCTGTTTAGATATGAGCAGCTGTCATCTCTGTGCCTTTTACATCTTCGTAGAAGTCAGTCACGAGCTGGCATACCCTCCTGCTCTCCCCAGGTCTGGCTGCTGCTTGAAAACATTGTTTCAGCGTAAGCATTGCATTTCCTGGTGTTCATGATTTTAATGCGAACGCTCAGCAGTAATTTCATATGCTTTCTGTTGGACAGTTTTGCTTTGGCTCATCTAGTTTTGAATGTTGTTGGGTTTTGTAGGGATTTTTTTAGTCAGTATTGCAAATGAATAAAATGTTTCCTTTAAAACCCAAGCATATTTGAGGTTCATCAGGCCAAAATAAACATACAATGACTTGTGAATTGCTGACATGATGAACAAAGAAGCAATGGTGAGGCACACAGATCCCATGCAAGAGTGAGCCCATATCCTAGCTGAGGCAGGGATAACAGCAGTAGAAGGAAAGAAAAATAACTTGGCAGCACACCAGATAGGATGAAATCTCAGTGGGAGGACAGCTTGCAGAGCCTCCATGATACTTAGTTTGAGGCTGGAGGGGATATGAAGATCCGGGAGTCTTTGCAAGCTAGGTTTTACGGAGAACAGCATGCAGCATGGGAGGAAGGCTGCAAGTGGAGTGCGGCACACCAAAGCAGCAGCTAGGTGCCAGGGTCTGGGAAGATGCTGCAGCGGAAGGAACTAATAAGGATTGGAGTGCTGGCCCTGTGGGTCAAACAGAGCTTGCGCTCAGGAAGGTGAGAAAAGGAAGCTGGAGAACTCCTCCAACACCAAGCTCCTCCTCACCCCACCTCTTCCTCTAGAACATCCTTTATTTTTAGCTGCCATAACTCATCTGCCATTACTTAACTGCCACTTCTCATCCCAAAGGACCAGGCATTCAATTTGACTCCAGACAGAGTCCCTTTTCCCGAAATATATTGGCAGTGCTTTCAGTTCACAAAACAGTTTCTTGTACTCCTCAGCATGGAGCTTGCCAGCATTACTTTATACTAAACAGCATCCATCTTCCTTGGGAGGGCTGGGATACAAAAAGAGGATTTAGCCTTCTGTAGTCTTTTTAATTAGTTTTTTGCCAAAGCACTTTTAAGATACAGAGTAGTCACAGGCTTACTGTGCTAGCCAACTCAGTTGCCTGTAAGCGTATCTCTCCTGGAGCTTTTAGCGCTTGTTTCATGAAGGGGAGAGGTGCAGGACAGGACATTTATCCTGTTTTCTTGGAAGGTACCCTAGTGTCTCAGGCTTCAGGCAGGTCTGCTAGAAGGAAAAGTGACCTCAGGCTGGAGGCACTGCTCCTGCCTGCTCATACAGTATCAACACAGAGTATAAATGCAAGGAAAGGCCTTGTGTCTCAGGTGGCAATTTGTGCCATTTCAGATTAACTCTATAAATCACAAGGGCTTTGCGTTGATGTCATTGCTATGGGACTTAAGTTTTTGTTTCGGTTTTAAAACCTAGATCCTAAAGGAACCCTGCAGGGAAAACTTTATCCCATGCAGGACAGTTACTTCTGAAGAGTTTGTTATAGCCCAGGTAAAGTTCCTCCTCCACCCCTGTTCCTAAATTAAGAAAAGAGCAAATGGCTGGGAAGGATTAAAGAGCACTTGTACCATTTCCTTCTAAGCTGTGCACTTGTCTTACGCCACTCAGTGAATCTCTCTCAGGGTTTCAGTGTTTCCATTTTTTTTATATTCTGGCTGTAAATGATATTAAAAAGTAAATCTTAAAGATGCACTCAGTGTGAAACAGAGCCGTGAATCGCTGTTCCCCCTACGGGCTGGCTTTCCATCTGCAGTCGTGCCAATTCCTGTCGTTTCACACAGGCACAGCCCCTCTGTCCCACTTTCCACCATCTGCACAAAAAACCAGCGTGTTTGCAAAAAGCAGTGGTAATTATTGGGTTAGATGCAGACTGAACATCTATTGGTTGGATAGCAGAACATGTCTTGCTTTCCCAGATAAGTGTCTCTTGGGAAAATCGGGTGCCTAGAATAAAAGCAGACAGGTTGGCCAGGCTGTAAAACGCAACCCAGGAGGAGCAGAGTTGTGGGCTCAGAGAGCACGAGAGAGCATCCCTTCTGGTCCCTGGCACAAGAAGCAGTGTCTGGAGATTCCCTTAAAGTGCTGAACCCATTAAAGGGAGGGTTTCCAGCAAGCAGGCATCTTGGCCTTACCTCTTACATAGAGGAACTTCTTTAGGATGTGAATCCACCAATTTTTTAGAGCAACATGACACCTGTTACGATGTATGAAGTGTCTGTAATGTCACCTGAATGAAGGCCAATGTGTTTACCCAAATCCTGAAGCCTCATGTGGGAGTTAAACCTAGGTTCAGGCTCCAGCTTGACCACAGCAGTCAGTAACTGCGAGGACTGTTTGCCAGTGTCCCAGTCCTAGGTCATGGTAGGAAACCTCTTCCCTGACAGAAAGTTGGAAGTAGCGGTGCAGCAGCTTCAGGACTGCTAAGGAAAGAGAGGAATGTATCCCTTCACCAGGCACAGAGACGCTTCAGGTTTGGGTGCGTGGCAGTTTTTTGTGCTTTTGGTTGAAAGCACTACTGGGTTGAAGGAGCACAGAAGAGTCCCCTGGAAACCCAGTACTGTTTTCTATGCTAGCTCTGCGTAGTAGAGATGTTTTGAAAAACCTCTAACGTTCATTAGTCCCTTCTAGTATAATGAACTTCAAAAGGCAGAGGAATGCCTTCCCTCCGTAGAAGCCCTCAGGGTCCTGTCCTCACAGATCCTGTTTTGCAGGAGGAAGGGCAACTCTGTCTTTCCCTTGGTGGGGGGGTGTTTGTGTGTTTCTTAACCCTTCCATCCAATTTCTTACAAAACAGGCAGGAATTTTAGAGAGGTAGGAGGATGTGGCTTATCTTTCTACACCTCCCCTTTCTGCACTGTAAATTCTTAAACAGGCCCAAGAGAGTAAATTGCTTTTTCAAGTTTTATCATCAAGAAGGCAGCCCAGCAGAGTTACAGTTCAGTGCTCAAAGTTTGCCTTCATGTTTAGCAAGAAGCTTTCAGGCCAGAAAATAAATAAATAAATTGGGAGGGATGACTCCCCCCTTCTGATGGTGTAGAATTTGCATTTTGTGGCTGTAACTCATCTCCCTGATGCATTTCTCAGTTTCCAATCTAGTCTCAAGTACATTGCCTTCCGTATTCAGGGTTGTAAGACCTACCCCAGTCAGGACACAGGAGAGACATGCTGTACCATGGAGACAGATCGACTTAGTACAAGCGATTCCATGAGGCATTATCCAAAAATGACAATTTAGGCTTTTCAGATATGCACCATGTCATTGAAAAAATAATTTTTTAAGCCTGCTTTGTGCCATAAAGTGTCTCACTTCAGTAACATCAGATGCTGTTGCACAAGTCCTGATTTTCAATTAATAGCAAAAGTGAAAGATGGCGAAGACTGAAAACAGGACAGTATGTCCACATGCGTGTATATGTGCTAGTTTCTGACAGAGAAAATAAAGAGAAAAGAAATGCCGACAATATTAGAAAAAAGCAAGGAAAATAACCATTTCCTTGAAAAATAAAATTGGGCTTTTGCAACATCAGTTTTTGTTTATTCCACTCAAATTCACTAGGTTTTCAATTACATTGTCCTTTCGGAACAACCGACCCTCTTTTCAGAAAGCTGAAGAGAGCCAGGATAGATCTTATCAGGTATTGGTTTCAAAGATGAGCCTTGGGAAGAATTTTAGCCTCCCTGTGATAAAGTCCCATTTAGGGGCTACAGCATGGCAGTTTCTGGTTCCTCCTCTGTTAAATTGTTTTGCCTCCCTACTAAAAGAGTAGAAAAGAACGTAGGAGGTCCACAGCAAAGCATAGCTTGTCAGCTCTTCCTTCGAAAGAAGAGCTTTCTTTTCAAAAAAGAAATGTCGATATTTTTTGGACAAGCAGGTGTGCTGTATTAGCACCTGCTCTTCTTTTCCCACAGCCTTTTGTGGAGCCAGGTGCTCAGTGCCCTGGTGAGACGGCAGTGCTAGGGGAAGGCATGGCGGCAGTCAGCCTACCACTCTGTGATGCCTCTGGCTATGCAGTTTGTGGCTGAATCCTCTGACTTCCAGCAGCCCATCCCTTGGAGGCAACTAGTGGACTGCAATGGGATCTGATTTGCAATAATATCCCCAGGTAGTTCACATTAATAAAGTTCTCCCTGTCTGCCCCTAAAGCTGTAGGTTTGGAATTACACTTCAACAGCTGAGCTCAGAGATCTCCAAGCTGCTGGTTTAGGCTGCTGGCATATTCAGGTTGACATTACTATGCCAATTTTCATAATCATAGAATCATTTAGGTTGGAAAAGACCTTCAAGATCATCGAGCCCAACCATTAATCTAACACTGCCAAGTCCACCACTAAACCATGTCCCTAAGCAACACATCTACATGTCTCTTAAATACCTCCAGCATGGTGACTCAACCACTTCCCTGGGCAGCCTGTTCCAATGCCAGACAATCCTTCCAGTGAAGAACTTTTTCCTAATAACTGATCTAAACCTCCCCTGGCGCAACTTGAGGCCATTTCTCCTCTTGTCCTGTCACTTGTTACTTGGCAGAAGAGACCAACACCCACCTTGCTACAACCTCCTTTCAGGCAGTTGTAGAGAGCGGTAAGGTCTCCCCTCAGCCTCCTTTTCTCCAGGCTAAACAGCCCCAGTTCCCTCCGCCGCTCCTCATAAGACTTGTGCTCCAGACCCTTCACCAGCTTCACTGCCTTTCTTTGTACGTGCTCCAGCACCTCAAGGTCTTTCTTGTAGTGAGGGGCCCAAAACTGGACACAGTGTTTGAGGTGCGGCCTCACCAGTGCTGAGTACAGGGGGACGATCGCTTCCCTAGTCCTGCTGGCCACGCTACTTCTGACACAAGCCAGGATGCTATTGGCCTTCTTGGCCACCTGGGCACACTGCTGGCTCATGTTCAGCCGGCTGTTGACCAACACCCCCAGGTCCTTTTCCACCAGGCAGCTTTCCAGCCACTCCTCCCCAGGCCTGTAGCATTGCGTGGGGTTGTCGTGGCTCAGGTGCAGGACCCAGCACTGAGCCTTGTTGAACCTCAACAAGGTGTTTATCCCAGTCGTACAAGGAAAAAGACTTCCGGAGTTCTTTGATTCCAGGACGAGGAGCATAACCACAAATCTGTCATCTGTAATCCAAAGTTCATCAAATTAATAATAATCACCCCTTTCAGTATGGGTGAAGCCCATTTTTCCCATGCCTTAGTCCAGCCTTAGTTATATCATAGATCCATCAAAAGACTTGTCATTTTTGTCACTAGTTACACCAGTACACTAATATTGCTATATAAGCGCCTAAAATAACAATTAGAACTCAATGAATTATGAAAAAGCTGAATAATTTATTCAGATACATTGCAAAACTTGAGCAACTTATTTGATAAATACATTTAATAACTCACTCTGTCCTGTAT
This sequence comes from Sagittarius serpentarius, assembly GCA_034782735.1. Taxonomy (NCBI): domain Eukaryota; kingdom Metazoa; phylum Chordata; class Aves; order Accipitriformes; family Sagittariidae; genus Sagittarius; species Sagittarius serpentarius. The sequence continues at coordinate 25,729,510 of JAVKLA010000024.1, forward strand.
CTTTGTGAATAATATTTTTTAAATTAGATCAGTAATTTGTTTTTAAAAAATTGTAACATTTGTCAGATAAATTATCCATTGAATATTATTCAGCCAACTCTAATAATACTGACTTACCCGCAAGTGCATTCTTTAATGGCCACTGGAGGCCCAAATAAGCATGTCTGAGCTTTCTGGGACGACTTTCTGCTTATGTCTAATAAAATACTTATTGTGATGAAATACGATCTTTTTACCTCAAGAACTCTTTTTGCTTTTTAGTGGAGTAAAAGAAGATAGAAGCAGTAGCAGAAGAGAATAAGGATGTCCATCCTTTATTTCTGAAACCATAGCAACATGCCCATTTTCAGATGGGATGAAAGCTACCACACATGAAGTAGTACAGGAGGACAGAAGTTTAATTATGCCTGTGTTCCTGTTCCCTCATCGCCAGTGTAAAACAAGGACAGAGAAAGCACTGAAGTCTGAGTTCAGCTTTATGACCCCCACTGTAGAAGTGATCCTGCAAGAGGGTTTTCTACCAGGGGCTAGCAGGTTTGCAGTGTGTAATTGCAGGGTTAGTATCAATTAAAATCAAGAGAGCTTTCCTCAGTTGGGATCAGAAGAGGGAGAACCGCAAGACAGAGGTTTCACATAAGCAACCCTTCCACCCAAAGGTACATCCACAGCAAGAGTAAATGGACCCACATTATGACCAAGAAAGCAGCAGCTGCTCCTGCTACTTGATAATCACCAAAGGTCATGGGTGAGAGATTTTCTTCTCTATTGATCTAGCGCACTTTCCCCCCACCCTGGATGCTTTTGTTCAGCTCTGATAGATGCTCAGACCCAGGACTGAGCTTCCCCAAGGAGCTGTGCAGTGTACTTGGTAGCAATCCAGCTTTTGATACTGAAGATAATATTTATTGCTCAGGGAGAAAGCTCATATTTTTTCAACTCCTACCTGGACTGACCTAGTTGGGTTTAGCCTTGAAGAAGAAGAATGTAGCAAAGTGCCCTTAAAGATTAAAATTGATTTTACTTTTTACAGCTTTGCTGTAAAGCCTTGGGCTGAAGTACGATTTGCAGTTATAATTAGAGTATTTTAAACACAGAGTTCTTACTTGCAGCCTTCACTATTCTGGCTTGGACACCTCTGGATGTGTGACCTTAAGTGTTTTATTCAAGTGTTCTCTCCATAATAATCTCATTAAATATTGTATCATGTAAAGATGAAGCTCCCATTCCTTCTTTTCTCAATTACCTGCAAAGCCTTTTGCACATATAAACTCAAGGGGCCAAGTATACAGCCTCTCGTAGGACTGTTGGGCACTGCCGTGTGAAATGTCAGTATTCACAGGTTATTCTTGTTCTTCTGAACCTGCTCCTCAGCATCCTCCAAGACAGGTTTTATTTAGTTTAATCACCCACTTGTGGCCACTAGTATAAGACTTTGACTTTAGGAGCAGCTCTCTGAAGGAAAGCACAGGGTGGCTTTGAGAGCTGTGTGAAGCCAAGTGTCTCAAGGCACCTGGGTCAGTACTGTATGTGAAGATGGAAGGCTAGAGGGCTGGACCACCCTTCGGCTTTGCCTAAATTTTCTTACCTACAGAGCAAGTAGCCATGTTCCAACCTATAAGTAAATACCGTCAGCCAAGAGTTTGGGTTCCAGTGTGAGCCCAAGCCTTGAGTTAGATGGAGCCTTACCAGTCAGCAGGTCAGTTGCCTGAACTGAAGATCATATTTTATTTAACACGCTCTGCGTAAGCACTGGAAACCTCTTTATATATCCCCGCATATAGAAGGATCATCTCTGCAGCAGCTGGGGTTGCACGTGCATTCCGCCTAGCTGGTACTGAGTAATTGAGAAAGACTTGGAGAAGGAACAGGTTCTGTATCAGGCTCTGTTGGATATTTCGTACAGAAAGACAAAATACAAAGATGGAAGAGGCATATGATGTGTTAATAGCAATGCCTGTGCTGGATTTATAGATATTTCCAGAGAGCTGAACAAGCAATTACAGATGGGAGAATGTGGAGCAGCCATGACTCATCTTTTGGCAAAGTTTGACAAGCTTGTAGCCAAGCCCTTCCAGCACAGACAGAAAGTCCACACACAATACTTGAACCACAGACCCTGGAGCCCTTCTCTCCCACTGCAGGACACGAAGTCAATCTCATTGGCTTAAGTTGCTGCTGTTGTAACCAGCAGTGAGAGAACGGCTTTCCCTGGCATGCATTCCTCTGTCTATAAAACGATGGGCTTAAAACACAGATTCCAGTAAGAGCCACCTTGTGAGAGTCACTGCTTTAGGACAGACAGACCCCAGCCTCCTCATCTCTAGTTACTGTAAACTCACCACTCCAGCTCCCTTGCCTTGAGCCATTGTAAATGCTTTTGCAGATATCAGTCATATTTCCAAGTACTTTAAAAGGTTTAGTTAAGCTGGAACTGCATTTCTCATTCGTGTGTATGCCCTGTATATCCCACCTGCTATTTGAGCACAAGAGACATATAGCAAATTCCTCCCAGGAATCAGAAAAAAACTCCCCAGACTTCCTCTGTTTGTGTGCATGTGTGTGTCTGCACTTGTGTGTGGGTACATGTGCAGGGGCACATTTCTCTGTGGAAATTTGTAATTGGACTCTTAATCCCCTGTAAACAAGTATAGCCAGTAGATTTGTTTATTGCTCGGTCACTGAATATTTAGTATTAGAAGAATCCATTTCAAGCTGTGCACTTGCAAAACCATGCAATGAACCGTACAGGCATCTGCTATCTTACCTCAGTTTATACTGCAAAGGGAAGCTCTGTAATGCAAAGTAATATTAAACTAACTAGTGTAATGTGGCCCTTAACCTTTAATTGGCAGCCTGGAATGCTTTCAGTTCAGCTTGGCTGGACTGTCAGGGATTCGGCCTATGAACTAAAGCAGTGCGACATATCAACTCCTCCTACAATTTTGCTTGAATGTTATTTCACCATGTAATTTCCTCACAAGCTAACTCCCAGGTAGAGCAGTGCAATTTGCTGCATACGTAGATGTGTTTGGGAACTTACTAAGTCATTTAAGTTGTCTGCTTTTATGATACAAAATCATGGAACCTAGGCATATACAATGTTTTTGTCTCAAGTGGTTCTGCAATAGTTAATGTTAATTCTATTCTAACAGTTGTATTACTGGACTTTTTTGTAATTTCAGTGAACACCGGATATGCACCAAGGTTGGAAAGATGGCATCATAAGGTGTAGTACTTGTTTGTTTTCTACAGTACATAGTCACATTGTCAGTAAATGGCCAGGACTTTTCCATGCTTCCTGTGTTTAACAAATCTACTTTATGCTTTTTCACCATCGTCTCTTCTCTAGGTTGAACAGTATATTTTGTATCGCTCATAGGGAAAGCTAGTTGATGCCTTTGATTATTCTGCTGACTTTTGTAGCACCTTCTCTGATTCTGCTGTGTTCTTTCTGAGACCAAGAAGCCAGACTGCACTCAGTCTCTAAAGTGCAGGTGCACAATGGATTTTCTAGTGGCGTAAAGATATTTCCTGTTGTGATTGCTGTCCTATCCCTAAAATTTCTAACGTCTTGATTGCTTTTGGCTGCTGCTGTGCCCTGAACTGACATTTTTGTAGTGCTATGTATTATTACCTGAAAATCTCATTCCTGATGGTAATAGGCAGCTCAGAACCCATCATTATATATGTAAAATTAGGATTTTTTCCCCTGTATGCATTGCTTCAAATGCTGTTACTGCACGCCCAGTTGTTAGAGGCTTTTCCAGTGTTTCACAGTCATGTCTTGTTAGTTAGAATAATTGAGCATTAGCAAACATCTCACAATTATTTCTCTTTTTCTAGATAATTTATGCACTCATGAATAGCATGGATCTGAACACAGAGGTGTGTGAATCTCCACTGACAACCACCTTCTCTACAAAAAATTACTTACCCTTCTTTCCAGTCTTCCAGCTAGTTACATGTCCACATGAGGACATTCAGCCTTATGCCATGGTAAGTTAGGATTTTTGTCACTGAGAAAAGGCATTGTAGAGTGCCTTTCAGAAGTGTACATGGACTTATAGCCACCAGATACCAACTACCTCCACATATCAACATGGAAAGATGAACCCCTAAAAGAAAAGTTCTGTTGTGGAAACTTCCCCAAGTTCTTCATGTCTAGTGCAGTCAGGCAGATTTAAGTTTTTTCTGCTACAATTTTGTTGCCTTTGAAGCCTCCTGCTCCTCGATCTTTCCTTGGCCTTACAGATGCTGTAGAGGTCTCCTGGCCCTTACAATGTAGCAACATGTTTTATAATTAGTGTCTCTGCTTTTTTGCAAGTTGAAGCACAATTCATTTCTTTGGCCTCCCTTAATGAATTTCAGCATTCTCATCCTATTGTTCCTTTGGGGTTTGGGATTTTTTTTGTTTTTAGTAGGACAGTGCTTTGTGTTTTTTGAATAATGCCGCCTTATTCATAAGAAAGCTCCCTTACAATTCCGTTAAGCTAGGGCTGTTATCTTTTGGTCTTTCTCAAACATTTATTGATAAGTAGTACGGGTTTGCTCTGATCATCATGGTATTTTTGAATAGCCGTAGTGCTCTCCAAAAAAAGATTTTTGTACTTTAACCACTCATTTTAGCTTCTTTTTAACAAGACCCCTTCATCTTTCTGTAGTTCAGCTTTTTTAAAATTCATTGCTACAGTAGTGGGCGTCTTTGCTCTTGCAGGAGGAATAGGGATGTTGGACTTAAATACAGCACTGCCACTGTTCCCAGCAAATCTGTGACTGTCACCAAGTCCTGCACATTGGTCAGGACTTCTCTTCACATTTCCTGTCATGGTTTAACCCCAGCCAGCAACTCAGTCCCACCCAGCTGCTTGCTCGCCCCCCCACCTGGTGGGATGGGGGAGAGAATCGGAGGAGTAAAAGTGGGAAAACTTGTGGGTTGAGATAAAGACAGTTTATTAAATAAAGGAAAATCTGTGTGCGCAAGCAAAGCAAAACAAGGAACTCATTCACCACTTCCCATGGGCAGGCAGGTGCTCAGCCATCTCCAGGACAGCCGGGCTCCATCACAGGGAATGGTGACTTGGGAAAAATGCCATCACTCTGAATGCCCCCCCCCCCTTCTTCTCCCCCCAGCTTTATATGCTAAGCATGACGTCATATGGTCTGGGATATCCCTTGGGTCAGTGGGGGTCAGCTG
>JAVKLA010000024.1:25734803-25779629 GCA_034782735.1 Sagittarius serpentarius
TGTATCGGACACGGGGGAAGCTTCTGGCAGCTTCTCACAGAAGCCACCCCTGTAGCCCCCCTGCTACCAAAACCTTGCCATGCAAAAGCCAATACAGAAGCTTATAAAGTCTGTGTCAGACGTAGAACAAACCCCGAAAAGTAGTGAAATTCATAAAGGCAAAGAGCTGAACATGAGCTGTTTGGGGCCAGCAGAGCTAAAGCCGTTTCGGTGTATAACTGTAAAGGAATAGTGAATCATGCACGGAAAAGAGTTCGTCTCCTCTGCACAGGTAGTAAGCTAGGAAGCTTGAACCAGAAGTATGTTCTGAATGTGGCAGACCCTGTCTCTCCCTGGGGAGAAATACAGAGCTCATACCCGCTCCAGGTGAGGCACCGAGGAGCAGGGTGCCCTATGCTGCAGCAAATTCTTGCCTGCTGGCATAGCAGCAGCTTTCCAGTCGGCTCTGCCCCACACCAGCAGGAGCTCAGAAGAAACCAGAGCCCAGCCTGGAGCAGCTAGTAGGTGCTATCTGAGTATCTGCAGGAGTTCAGAGTCTAGAAGGGTGTTTGGTGTCTTGTTTTGGGGTTGGGGTTTTTTTTTGGGGGGGGGGGTAAAATATGATAGCATTTCGTGTGCTATAAAAATATTAAAATTAAATGTTCTGGCATGGTTGATGACCCACTATGAGCACTGCTGGCAGAAGAACACTGAATCCTGTTCTACCACTTGCTTGTTAGAAAGGTACCACAAAAGTGGACAGGATGGAGAAAGGAGTCACAAAATGTAATTCAAAGACTGGGGGTGGAGAAAGAACAAAAAAGCCTGCTGCCTTTGAGGGAAAGACTTAAGGAGCTCAATCTGTTTTAGTTAATCAAAAATAAGATTGAGAAGCGGTGTGGCTACAGGGTATAATTACCCACATGGGGAGAAAATACTGGCTACAAAAGGGATCTTCAATCTAGCAGAGAGAGACATAAAAGAACTAATTACCAGAAGGTGAAGCCCAGCAAATCCAACATAGTAATGGGGCACAACTTCTCAGGGGCACAGATGATTAATCTCTGGAACAAAATACCCAGGGAAACAGTGGGTTCTCCATCTTTATAGTCACGTTGAGTGCCTCTCTGTAAGACCTGTTTTCAGCATGAGGTGCCAGACTCCGTAAGGACACTCCCAGTGAAAACCTATGGCCTGTGTTGCACCAGACCAGTTTTGGACTCTTCTTTCATCTCATATCCACTTCCTCTCAGCATTTCTTCTGCACAAACACCCTCAACCCCACACCAGTAACGCCACTTTCTCACCTTAACTTTGCCACTTTTCCTGCTGCTTCTTTCATGGCCAGTCCTGGGAAAAACGCCTGGATGCCCAGCCTTTTGCTGCTCCCGATCTCCATCCTCTCCTTGGCCTGGACATCTGCCTTTATTTTCCCCACACCATACTGTGACATCTGTCCACTTCGCTCCTTACAGCCTGCTCTGTTTCTTTGCATGCATCCCTACAAAAGCTGACTGTGCTACCAAACAGCAAAAGGAACCAGGGCAAGGGGCTCCAGGACAAAAATCTGTCACTCTCTGCTCCCACTCGCAGGCCACCCATGCTTCCCTCGTGAGACCGTCCTTCCTGCAGTGGCACCTACCCTCTGAGGGGCATGCGGATCCCGAAAGGGCTTCCCAGGCGGTTCCCCTTGTGCTACCACACACCTTACAGCATTTGGCCTTGGGGAAGTGTCTGTTCTGCCTCTGCTCTGTCTGCCCCTTCCCGCCATACCACTCCGACCCAAGGCACGGGAGTCAGCCTCGCCACCACCCCCACCCTCTATTTACCAAAGTAGTTCTTCCCCTTTTTATATCCAACCCCCCCCCACCGCTTCTCTGGTAAGATATTCACTGCCACAGTTGGAGCTTTTGTAACCTGCAGGGTCCGTGCCAGTCTGGAGGCAGAAGGTTTCACTGAATTGATGTGGCTTTGTAATAAAATGACCAGCCTGCTGGCAAACGTGCTTTGAGGGTGGCTCCATTGGTGAAGCCCATTTGTCAAGAATGGTGCAAAGCTCCGGAGTCCCACCAGAATCCTCAGTAAGCCTGAGCAACCAATTCACACTAAAGTCTAAAAATGCCTTTTTTTCATCTTCAGCTTGCAAGGCAACTTCAGCTCTTCCTCCCATGCGCGGGACATGGCTAACACAATCTATGCATTTATCAGCATCGGCATGGATTATTAGAAGCAACCATATCTGGACTTCAGTTTAAGGTTGTCACTCAATTCCAGTATGGTCGAAACTGCAGCAGGCATGCAGAGCGTCTGCTGTAGTCCCTTCCCTAGCTCGCAGATAGCCCCTGACATCAATTCAAAGTCTCATTTTTCAAAGAAGCTGAAGGATTGAATCCCTGCTCCATGAAGGACCAAACTTCACTCTGTGACCCTGGTTGACAGCTGGGCTCCTCTGAGCCAGTGACTCTGAGAACTAGCAACAAAACAGCTCTGATTAAAGGGATTAAAGTCTCCGTGGGAATTATTCAAGTGGGGAGCAAGTGAACTCCCAAGCCTGGGGGTCTCTAAGGGATGTCACTAGGCTTTTCTTGGAGAAAACTTTACTGCCGTCACTGACACTAACAATACAAAAACCTTTATTCTCCCCACCTGATGCCCTCCAAAGAGAATAGCCATCCATGCAAAGTGCTGACCCCAAAAAAGGAAACTGTTAGAGGCTCCATGCACTCTGTGTGGGATTTAGTGACTTAAGTGCTTGGAGGCTGCAGTAACGGATGCGATATAAAACTCTACAAAGAAGCAGGAGAACTTGACCCTGAGTTTCTAGGTCAGCTGTCAAAGAAATAACCCTAATATCTTGCACTCTGGAAATGAGTGCTGAATAAAGGAATTGCACAGATGAGGAGTGCAGCTTGTAGATGCAGATGAAGTCTAACCCACCCAACCCCAACTTAATTCTAACATCAAATATAGTTCCAGAGCTCATTCCAAAAACGCTGTCCCTATACCTGCACCATTTCCATTGCCCAGGTAGAGCTATGTAAGATGTTGCAACTGAAGAGTTTAAGTGCAAGCCTGGGATTTTCCTGTGGCTTTCCTAACATCAAGATGCCTGAGCTTACACCTTTTTTTTCCCCTCTAGTGTTGGAAGGGGTAGGGGGAGCCATGAAGGAGCAATAATGCAGTATATTAAATATACATGCATGTATGTATATATTTATAAAGAGAGAGAAAGAGAGTTAAGAAACTGCAAAGTCCATGGGCCAATTACAACTGACTTTTTTTTCCCCATTTATAGTGCAAATTGGGCTGTAAGCTCCAATTCCGAAATATTCATTGCTGTAATTCCCTCTAGCAGAGAATTATTATTTACTGCTTGCATTCTCACTTCAAATAGGAAATATAAAGCTGCAAACATAGAAAGACTGGGGTTAAAGAAAGTTACTCCCATTTTGCTCAGAATGGCATTCCTGGAAGCGTTTATTGCCATGTAAAAGCTGTGAATTGTATTTGAAAATTTCACTGAATTTTCAGTGAAAAAAAAGCTATTATTTCTGGAGCCTTTGTAGGTGGTATTTTTCTTTTGACCCCAGTTATATGGCATGGAGTAAGGCCACAAAACCAGACACTCTATCACACAGTCACTGAGTGTTGGTGGGGAGCAAGGGGAGGCTGCAGTCATGAAAAACAGAGAGATACTAAAAAAGAGCCATCTGAGTAACAGGTGTGACCTCACCTGTGATGTCAGCAGGCAACTATTGGTGATAATCTACTGAAAGTTACCAGAAATCAAGCATCAGAAGGTATAAAATTACATTAGGATCACGCTTGCAGCTGCATTCAGGATAACACACGGATGTTTTCACCATGCTAACAACGCTAGTCAATTAAGAAACCTTCCAGGCCAGACTAGCAACTGAAAAAAGCGATGCTAATCCAGTCTCTGAAGTGCTGCAGTGCACAAAGCGTGGGCTCACTCCATATGTTCTCTCCCTCCTTGCAGAGTAAACGTCAGTGTTGCTTTTGCATGTTTAATGACAGTTTTCTACAACCCACTGAGCCTAGGAAATATTAGAGGAGCTATGAGTGATTAAATTCAAATGGAGTGAGGCCAATTCATCTCACCGTTCTTCAAAGTTGGTGGAAAACGTACACCAGTAAGAGGTGTGGGTAGCGAGTTCCCCAGCACTAAACAAAGCTGCCACCCTGCTTCGAGTTTGCCCCAAAGCAGCAGTCCTGCCTGTGTTCGTGCCTGAGCCCCTGCCAATCCGCCATCCCAGGCCTTAAAGCTTGTTGGCAGCCCCTGCACTACACCCAGCCTCACCCTGATCTCTCTACGACGGGATTAAGTAATTTATAGAGCAAATAAATAACAGGAGGCTATGAATCATGAGGCTATTATTCCTTCAAGGGTTCTTGTTCTAATTCAGAGCAGAAACCTTCTAATGATGCCATCAGCTGCAAGAAAGGAAGCTTGAGTCATCAGAGCCCCTGGATGAAATGACATGTGTGCAATACACACTTGCGTCTTTGTGTAGATAAGCTGGCTCTGTTACCCGTGAGCCCCCTGACTGCCTGTAATAAGGAGAAATGGGTTTGATACTTGCCCCCGCTGCAAGCTGAGAGCCAACATACTGTAATGCACCCACTCTTTTCCTTCTGCCTAAGTGCTGAGAAATGGATCATAAGTGGCCGTTTGCAAATCATGAAAAATGGGCCTTATTTGTGCTCAGCACAGTTCTATCATGCACCTACTCCATCTCTGCAAACCCCTGTCCGTCTCCCTCCCTTCCCAGGAGCTGCTACGCGTGCTCAGCTCTGCCATGTGGCTCTGGTGTCCCTGCAGGCCAGAAGCAGGAGAGGTCATGGCAGGTGCAGCACCAGCCTTTTGGGCTGGTGTCCTCAGACTGGCATCCAAAAACGTGTGCTAAGGGCCCATGAACCCTACGGCTTGTGGGAAGAGGGGGGGTCAGAGCAGCCTGAATATGGCCCTGAGCAACGTAGTGAGCATGCGGCTGAGCAGGGCTTAGCACTTGGGGTTTCCTGTCTTTTGGGAGAGTAGAAGTGCTCTCCCCAGCACTGCAGGGAGGTGTTCCCATTCCCTTTTTCCAAGGATGGAGAGTAGAAGGTTTGCCCCTGTCCAGTGGTGGGTTTGGGGCATTCTCTTCCTAGTGGAAAACCCAAGTTTGCTTCCCTGCCTAGTAAAGACAGACTCGTATCTGTCTTTCTCAACATTCACTTGAGTTGCGTAACAACCTGCCCATCTTTTAGGCTTTCCCAACCCTTGTCCGGCATGGCCAACGAGACAGATGGGAATGGTCAATCATCAGGTCAGACAGCAAGAAAGTACAAGAGGCTGTTGTTCTCTATGCCACTGATCAGAGCATTTGCCTGGGCGGGGAAAATACCTGGGTTTGGCATTTTACCCTAAACAGTTGTTGAAATGTTAGGTAACACTTTCCCAAGGCAGAGCCTATTAGCTTGGTCACATTAATATGACTCGAATGCCTTCAAACAGGAGCTTGCATCTTGATGTGCTGCTGCATTGTGGAGATACCCAGATGGCAAATGGCTGCCTCTAGGCAAGTCCATCGTTGCTACGGAAAGTGCCATACAACAGCAGAGGACAGCGCATGTATGGAAACCATACATGCTTTTCCTTTGCTCAGATTCCCTGAGTGAGTGACAGATCTTCTGATACATGCTTCTAGAGCTCTTCTAAAAAATAGGTGCTAATGTAATTCATAAGCTCTTCAGCTGTGCTCTGTTAAGTAAATCCTTCCTTACTACCTACCTTTCAATGTCTGTTGCTAACGTATTGTCTCTTGTCTCCACCTCCTTTTGCAGATGCCTGCAGGAGTTGCTCAGAGACTGGAAGGCAATGCCCAGTAGAAAGAGTTTCCCAGCATTTTTCCTGCAGTATGAGGCTTCCCTATCACCTTTAATACCTATGGGACTGGACCCTTTTTCTTAGTGTTTTAACCAGGCTTGCCAAAAACTCACTGTTCCAGCTTCAGTGTAGAAATTGCAAATGTTCATCTTTTGATCAACTGCCAAGTGCTTCTTCAGGAACAAGGAGAGGGATGGCTGGTTAGTGAAGCCAGCCTGGATCCTGAACTACAGCTTTCCAGCTCCCGCATTTTAGATTGCACCCTTGTTCAGAGTGTAGCAAACAGGGGCCATAAATTACAGAAAGCTATGAAGTCCAATCACAAAAAGAGATCAGAATAAAATTCAGGAGTATTTTTCTTCCCTGCCCTGTGTATGGTTCCTATAGATCACAGCAGTAGGAGAGAAGTGTGTGCACCCTTCTTTTGCTGGCAGTCTGGGTCCTTCAAACTTGTTTTAAGTTGTTAAAGCGTTTGAAATGTAGCCAGGTCATTTTGCATTGAGATTAGTTACAGTGTATGTCATTAATAAAAAAAATAAGTGTGTAACCCTATTTTAGAAAGACCTGCTTCCCACACAGGCTGTACGCATTGCGGTCATTCTGTTGGAGCCAAGGGAACTGCTCAGAGCATGTAAAGTTAAGCATTTGTGTAAGTCTTTCCAAGATCAGGGTTGTAAGGCAAAATTAGGAAAAAAAAAAAAAGAAAAAGCCTTTACAGTGCATCGTTGGTATGGGATTTTCAAACATTCATATCTCAGTTAAATAAAAATCAATTTCCTTCACAATAAGGCTGGGCATTGCGACTTAGGCATAGCTATTTCCATGGCAAATCACAGTTTTCAACTGTCAGCCATTTTGCCCGTAAGAGTTGTTGAAAAGGGCCACAAGATACAATGGGAGAAACATATTCTGCTTCTCATTCTCACTTGAAAATGGTCTGAATACTTTATATGTAAACTTCTCAAAACTATTCACCAAGCATGGCAAATTTTAGCCTAGAAGGTGGATGTTTCACAAGCTACAGCTAAAACATTTTGCCATCTTAAATATAGAGCTAGTCATCGCTTACTGTTAATACCTGGTAATATGGTTTTATAAATATACAAATAATATATCTTTTTGCATCTAGTACCTTGATTCTAGGCTTTTAAGACTTCTAGGGAGAATAAAGTAACCAAATATGAAGAAACATTATAAAAATTCAGGGCTTTTTTACATTCACTTTTGAAGCACGAGAAGCATAAAGGTATTAGTGTTTGCAGGTGTTGGAAGAACCGATAAGGCGTTGGCTTACTTGGTTTTACAGTGGGATCATTCTGCTATAATCTTGCAAGAATATTAAAGTGATAAATGTAAAGGAGTTTGTCATGCCTTTTCCTACACTAAACAGGAGACCTGTCATGGTTTAACCGCAGGCAGCAACTCAGCACCTCGCAGCCGCTCACTCGCTTCTCCCCCACCCAGTGGGATGGGGGAGAGAATTGGAAAAAGGTAAAACTCGTGGGCTGAAATAAGAACAGTTTAATAGAACAGAAAGGAAAGAAACTAACCATGACACTTAATAACAACAAGAAAGTGACAATAATAACAAAAGGACTGGAATACACAAAACAAGCGATGCACAACGCAATTGCTCACCACTTACCGACTGATACCCAGTTAGTTCCCGAGCAGCAACCCCCCCCAGGCCAAATCCCCCCAGTTTATATACTGGGCATGACGTCCCGTGGTATGGAATACCCCTTTGGCCAGTTTGGGTCAGCTGTCCCGGCTGTTTCCCCTCCCAACTTCTTGTGATCCCCCCCAGCCTTCTTGCTGGCTGGGCCTGAGAAGCTGAAAAGTCCTTGACTTAGTCTAAACACGACTGAGCAACACCTGAAACCATCAGGGTGTTATCGACATTCTTCTCATACTAAACCCAAACCACAGCGCTGTACCAGCTACTAGGAAGACAGTTAACTCTATCCCAGCCGAAACCAGAACAGACCCCCATCATCACAAACCGCATTCTCCAACTTGGGCACACGTCTCTGCTGTGTTGCAAAAGCTCCTTTGGAAGATCAGCTCTTAACAGCAAAGCAAAAAAGCCAGTGCCTTAAACGCCAGAAGGAAAGCTACCATTCCACCTCTCAGAAAGAAGCCCCCTCCCCCCCGAAAGCAAATATTCATCCTCACACCGAACTCCACCTGGTTAGTGCTCAAACTGAATTAAATTTAATTTTTTTTTATGCTGCAGTGTTCAGCTATATTATTTTCTTTAATCACAAGACTTAATTAACACCCGCTGAAGTCCGTGGAAGACCTCCTACCAACTGAATGGGAAGTGGTTAACCTTACGGAGAACGCTTGGGGTGATAGGATAAATATTGCAAGATGGCAGCAATATGTGGACAAATACATCGGTTACACGTCATGGCTGCAGTTAATCCCAGTAGGATCTGGCTCACTGTGGTATCCTGAGGTTATAGCTCCATGTCTGTATACATGTAGCTGAACATGCCTTTTGTCCCTCTGGTCATGATAGCTCCCCTATTTCAAGTTGATGTTGTGCCCGCTACTTGCTATGAACCCATAGAGCATTTGGTAGGAATTCTTTTTTAATTTTGAATGGAAGGTACTATGCGATTCCTTGTGGCAGCAGATCTGCTCCATAGGAAGGCTTGGTCCTTTGGAAACATAGGGTGGCCGCTTTCCAGAACCACACACAAACTCTGGCTTCTGCCAGATACAATTTGTCAGCCAGGGCCAAAGCAGCTATGGAAAAGCAACAGAAATGGCAACAAGCTTAACAGTCCTTTTTAATGACTGGTCAGTACGCAGTACCAGAGGATAGAATTCTAAACCTGCTCCTGGGAAATGCAACTTGACTCCATTTGCTTTGTCTGTCAGGAGAGAAATGCCATCTTCTTTGTTGAGATGTGTAACTCTACCCGAAGCGCCAAAGATTTTCTCTGTTGATTTTTGATTCCCTGTTCTCTCAGCATAAATGTCTTGCGTAGCGTCAAAGAAGGATGTAGTTCTTGCCCATTTGCACAGCATGTGCACCGGCCTGAATTGCAATTTTGTACAGATATGTGTGAAACACCAGAGCTGACGCAGCAGAGCTGCAGTCCGCCTAGTCCCCTGTCCCACCTCCGACAGCCATGGATGCACAGTTATATCGAAAGAGACGGCCCCGCTCCCACCCTCACCTCGGAACCCTTGCGCCTTTCTTCCAGCGCTGCCTCAAAGCTTTCACGGGCACCGGGGATCTCGCACCCTGCCTGCACGAGAGCTGCAACCCTCCCTTACGTTACGCAAACCGTGGCCTCCCAGAATCACTGCTAGGTGACAGGATGGCAGGGAAAATACCTTTTCAGAACAGAGGTTCACAACCAAAAGAAAAAAGATGTCACGCTACCATACTGTGGTAGCAGCCGTAACAGTACAGCTGTCAGTAGCATTTTCTTCCTCCCTGCTAGACCTTGTACTGCTTTGGAGTGGCTGAGGTGACACTAACGGTGCCGCTGTTGCCATTTGGGAGTATGAGGACTTTAGGATGCGGCAGACTTTGCAAGGATGCAAAGTGACATTCAAGCCAGATCTAGCCCTAGGGTAGAGAAGCAGAAAGTCAATTCAGGCAAATATTATTGAGTGATTTTATTAGATTTGTTGTTCTTACTCTTTCTTTTTTTTTTTTTTTACTTTCTTGTTGGTATAATAACTGATCCTTTGGAAATTAAAAAAGAAAGATTCAGCAAATTCATTTTGGGTTATAATGAATAACAGCTTTTGGGACAATTGCAAAATGCCTGAATTAGGACAAAATATAAATTTGTAGATGCACACAGAGAAAAAGGATAAGGAGAAATGGAAATTATAAAGTGGTATTTATGATTTATGAAAAATTCTTCATTTTACTGCTAATCATAATGGACTCCTGCTGCTTATAACCTTATTGTAATCAAAGGGGTATATTCATTTCTTCCATAGTTATGTGCACATAACTCCTATTGAAGCTAATAAGTGTTATGTGCTTGCTGTGAGGGGCAAAGAGGTGCCACACAATTAAATAATTTACTATAGCTGCATTGTAAATGATAAAAACAGCCTAGAATGTTATAATTATAGATAACATTGCCCATTTTTGGTTTTAAAAAGGATGTATAGCATTGGCCCTTTGGCCTCGTGCTTGGGGGAAGACAGAAATGGTTGCAGGCATTGGAGGCAGTGGGAGGATAAGGTTTTCCGCGTGGTCAGGCTCTCTACAGGCCTCCAGAAAGTCTTGCTACGTGCTGTAAGGAGGCTGCGTAACCACTTTCCAATAAAGCTTCCCATGGGTGCCTGCAGGGCTGGGTAAATGCTACCCACTTCCCATGCCTGAAGCCGTGGAAGAACTGGATCTTGGTGGGACCAGACACCACGCTGAAAATATCCCAGACAGCAGCTTTGAAGCAACAGCAGAGATGTCTGCGTTCACCAGCAGGAAAGTAATATCCCCTTTTCAAGGGTGTTAAGGAACTTGCAAGTAACTGTCTTGCATATCTTGGTTTGGTATGTTTTAGATGTGATCCATTGGTCAGGGTCTGACATCAGAGTTCAAACCAGTGGCAGGATGTTCAGCCGGTGCAGTTATGTGTTCCCTTCTGGGAAAAGTGTGTCCAGACCCACCTTGGACAGGTAACCACAGCTGCAGGTAAAGCGGCAGAGGATAATATTTATATATAAGTAGTGCCATTTTGGCCATATCATTTCAATTTTGTATGGCAGGCTGAGATGAACTTTCAATATTAAAAGCCAAAATGGCGTAGCTTAGCTATTAGACTAAAGCTAAAAGTTCTTTTGATAATGCTTAACAAAAACATTTCCATTGTGCTGACTGAGATCATTTCACACAAGGTAATGTAGATGAAATTAACACATCCTAAAAAAAAATATTGATTTTGGTAAATTATTATTTTCTAAAAGTCAACCGAAGTAATTTTCTCCAGTCCTGAGCAGTATCTTCCCAACGTTTGCACTTCCCTAACAGAAATAATATAAAAAGAAAATAATGAAAAGATCACAAACCTGGGTAAGGGACTATGCACTTAGGTATCATAGATAGTGAAAAAACAATTCATCCAAGCGCAGTTCAATGTGTATGGAAGTGTCTGAAGGACCGCTGTCTTGGGCTGCTGCGCTTCGCAGTCCCAGGATGCCCTGACGTGAGTGTTCTTGCATACAGCCGTCACAGGGCACCTTAGGAAAGCAAGGATAATGGAGAAACCAGGAAAAAAAGCAGGTTCCAAAGCTGAATTATTCAGAAATTTTGTGTCATTTTGAGTTTAGACAGCCTGATTTGGAACAAAAGACACCTTGTGGATTGATGGAAGTTGCAGCAAAACTGCCCTTCCCCCTGCTTCATCTTAGAAATCAGCATCAGCATCTTCTCATGTGATACACAGCATTTAATGGAGGAGCTGCTACCAGTAATTAAAGCAGCCAAATCTTCAACCCTTACACAGCACACAAGCCCATGAATGTTACAATCTGGAAATGAGGACAAATATCCAAATCCCTATTTAGTTAACGAAATAAGTAGCACTCGTTCTCAGATGTGCCAGACCGCCTGAGTCTCCAGTTTAATTGCTTTCAGAGGCTGTGGACAAACATCCTTCTTCAGACCCAGCGGTGCGGCTGGATGTTACCACCGCGGCTGCTCATCGGTTGTGTCCCCCTCCCCTAGTGTCGGGCACCCTTTTGAACCAGCCTGCACAGCAGTTTGTGTCAGCATTCCTTTGTTTGTGCCAAGTAAATTCATCTGGGTTAGTTTAATCGGTTTAAATAGGAGGAGGCAGTAGTGACCGTAGCCCTGAGAGGCACCAGTCTTTGAGCAGCAAGGCAAGGGTGAACGGCCAGCTGGCAGCAGCCTGGGAGCTGGTGAAGAAAACTATGACGCTCAGGTGCAGAACAAGGTAAAGTACCAGTTCAGACCTAATTAATACTTTTGTGGTGCTGGGAAAAAGCAAAGCAGGACTATCTGCACTGGTCGCTCCCACAGGTCAGACCTGCTGATCTCAGGCCATCCTGTATATCTGGTTTTCCAGCTTCTCCCGTGATCTGAGGTGTCTCACCTGCCATGAATGGAAATACGCTGTTCAAGTACGGTTGCCATCCATCCACAGTACCTGGAGCACATCCTTTATTCCTCTGCCTGTAAATGCTGTGACCTTTGAGATACTTGTTTATTTGATATTTTTCAGGGGTTCAGACAAACATTGCTTGTCAAGTATCATTGCTTAGCACAGTCAGTCCAGAAAGAAGAGGATGTGCTGCCTCCAAGATACCCACTTAGCAGCTGTGATGCAGCCAGGGAGTGTCTAGCTCCTCATGTGTGGTGTGTTCCCATCCGGGAAATCCCAGTCAGAAATGTGGCAGCATTACCTGGATGGCACACATCACCCAGAACGCTTGACTGGTCCCAAAAGCACTGGTTGTAAAATATTTGGGGGTGCAGCACTTGCAGCTGTAACGCATGTTCTCCTTTGGTCAGTGGCTCTGAACGGCAAATCTTGTAGCCCTTCTCATTTAGGAGATGGTTCAGGCTGACTTTCTCCTCTCTCCCCTTTGCCCAACCCCAGCTGTTTGAAGATGCTGCCATGCAGCGGTTGCTAATACTACTGACGTGTCAAAATGGCAACACGACGAAATAGTAGCACCCGTGCGAGAGACAGCCCAATCTCCTCATCCCCATCTTTGGGGGAGCAGTGCCCCCAAAGTGATGCATGAAGCATACCGGCAACTTTCTCATCCCGTGAAGCTCAGCTGCAGAGAAGTTGGGAATCCCCATCCAAATCAGCAGACGAGGCTGGAGAGCCGGGGTGTGGGAGGGAGTGCAGTCCGTGAGAAACCGAATCAAGAAAGTATTAACTAAAGTCATCTTGCTCTCAGTGAGGACAGGTCATAATCCTCCCTGAGTCCCAGTGGGAATGTAAGAACTTAAATAATGAATCTCAAAGTCTCCTTTGTGAGGTACAGTAATGTGGCACCTCTTTCTCCTCCCCAGGCTGTCCTCTGCAGCTGTTTGATTCCCAAGGAATTGCAGTAAATTTACAGATTCTTCCCTAGTGCACAGAGGGGGAGGGAGCATCCACCAAGGAGCTATTCTTACATTTTCAGTCGCCTCCTGTCCTGCCCCAGCCCGTTAGGCAGCTGTGGCAGAGACGGTTAAAAAGTGACCGTATTCTGCCCCAGAGCTAGCTGCATTCAGAGAGGTGAGCAGAGTCTGGGCTTCTCTCAGTTTCAGTGTCCTCTGGATTAAAAATTAAAGAGGAGATATTTGTGTTAACATTTCTCATAACCTGGGGAAGGATTTAAATCATCTGAAACCTCAGACAGCTTGAGAGACGTTTTGCAATTTTGCTACCAGGCACAGTTATTCCTCGTAACCCTGAGGAAGACGGGGCAAAGGCTTAGAGTAACAAGTAGCACTTTTATGTATAGAGATGCTGATTCTTATTTCCGCTGGCCTTACAATGGCGTGGGACCTTAAGGTGAAAGTAAATATTATTTTTGCACAATTTTTCCTTGCTGTTATGTCAGGGATAGACCTAGAGGGAGAAGGGCTGATGGGGCTATAGCTCTGCTTACAGCAGGTACTGGATGCCATGTATACTCCTACCTGCAGGTTGGGGAGCGGCTGCTCCTCTTTCCCCACTTTCTTAGGTTGTGGTCACATCACACTCCATGCAACACTACCAAAATTTGTAAAAAGACCTTTCTGTAAATGAGAACAAAAGGCCATGTACATTTTTTTAGATTAGTCCCTCTTTTGTTTTGCTTTGCAACTGGTAGTCAAAAAAATTATTTCTATAGTCACAGTTGTTTAGAGTTCATCTTGGAAACTTTCTAGAGAGTGATTACAGAGTAGAAACTAACTTCTTGTGGTTGATAGAACCTGCACATTCCAGGGTGCCTTGAAGGCTTCTGTCCCCATTAGAGGAAATAATGAGTAGTTCTTTAAGAAGCTCCCATAAATTATGTCCTCAAATGAAGATGTTCTGCCATCTATGTGTAATGTCATTAACTTCCTTTGTACAAGAAGCAAAAACATTAAGCAGAGGTATGAAGGACACCTACAGTATCCCTCCTTTATGACTCATGTCTGCCCATCTTCACAAGCTTTTCTTCTGGACTCACTGTTTGAAGTCTTTTTTGCTCTTCCCTTTCCAGAAAATATTCACACTCTGAATGGCTTGATTTGGTAGGACAAATTAATCTAATTCACTGTAATTAGGAACATGGTAAACTTTTACTCGTGTACAAAAGATGAAAGGTAACAGCTAGCAAGTGATTATTTCTATCAGTAGGTTTCTGTATAGCATTTCAGACAAAACATTCCTGCTCCTAATAGCTTGAATGTCTCAAAAGAAATCCATGGTAACTTGATCAACAGGGTCTGAATCTTTTTACAGGCTGGATGCTTTTCAAGAAATAATGATATTTGAATCATCTTTCTTAATGAAGAAGATAGCATCAATACAATGCGCCAGTTCTGTTGCTTAGCCACTCCAAGTTGGCACTGGCTTCACATTAGGGTTCTTCACGTGGTGACCGCAGGGTGCTAAGGCCCTGATCCAAGCAAGTAATGAAGCACGCGTGCCTAAACATAAGCCTGAGGGTATTCTTCAGACTACCTCATGTTCAGTGCCGTTCTCCTGCTCCAAGTACCTTGCAGAAACAGGATGGGAAAGCCAGGAGGGAAGGGAGATGGGTGTTGTTTGCAAACGCTTTTGACAAACGGATCCCGGTGTGGAAGAGCTGACATTATGCAGCACCTGGAGTGGTGGTCTCCTGAGCAGCTCCAGGGTATGCAAATCGTTCACATCAGTCTCCTTAACCGTCTGGAGGATCAGGAGGCACAAAGCTATTGTACTGAACTGCACTACATCGGACTGCTGTAACTGGCACCTCTAAGCACGATAAGCCCACTGGAGCAGGGATCCTGTTACCAGTTCTGCTTTTCTTCCCGCCAGATGTACGACAATCAGCCTGAAATTACTCGGTTAACGTGATCCCTGCATCCACTGAGAGGTGCGGAGTGGGAACTACAGACAGGTGTGGAGCCTAGGAATTATCTAAGCCCAAGTTCACCCTTTGCCAGGCTCTGGCGGGTTGTTCAGGCACCCACACAGCACGCCCCGGGCGCGACGGCGCACGTAGCTGGTCTGTGGGCAGAGAGGGGATTTGTCTCTCTCCAGCTTCTCAGGATCAACAACCAACAGAACCTGTTTTGCCCCGTCTGCAAGCCTTCTGGTGTGAGAAAATAAGAAACTTTGGCCTGAAGCAATGGGGTCTGGCTGCAGAAACCGCAGGCCTCAAGGTTCCCAGATCGAGGACAAGCTGTGATTAAGTGTTGGGAGCTTATGGCTCTGCGGAGACGCGGTAAAGCAGGAGTATGCCTGAGCAACATTAGCCTGCACAAGAGGGAGGATGCAAATGGTTTGACGGCAGTAAGCTAGGCACGCCCCGGTTTGTAGGCACAGTCTTGAAGGAAGAAATGGTTGCATTTTATTCCAAGTTAATTGTGTGCATATTTCTCATCAGTATCCCATGGTCAGACTAGAATATTGGAAACCTCTCTCTTTCCCCCCCCCCCCCTCAGCTGCATTCCTGTTCTTTGCAGAAGCAAAATCATTCATGAATCTTAAACAGCTTTTGCACAGAATCCGCTCAACTAATGAAAAAACAGAGAAGATTGCCATAATCTCTTGAATCTAAGGAGTAATACAGAGCACTGATTCCATCAGGATGAGGAAGAACAAAAGACACGAGAAAGATGGCCAGGTGCATTATGAATTTTTTGCAATATGCATCTTTAAAAAATGTGGAGGAGGGAGAGGTGACAGTATTTTAACAACACCATTATTTTACATCATCCTTCTCCTCATTACTTATGGACAGGCTGATGCTGAGATTTAGCACAGGAAACAGTTTTAATAATCTATATATTCTTGGCTACAGTTCACGCCCTCAGACTGTGCCAGAACTCCAACTGAATGTTAAATATCTAATCTACCTATGCATTTTTAATGCACGTGTTACCATCATATTGAAATAACACTGAGCACTAATGGCAACTCTTTTTTTTTTAACAAATAAAAGGCAGTACCCAGAAACTATACTGAAGCAGTAGGTGTAGCCAAAACTGACGTACACCACAAAAAAATATGATTACTTCCCAGAGGTGATGTGCCATGCACATTGTAGTAAAGAGCGTGGAATTAGATGCGACCACACTTGTGGATAAGGTTTGCTGGACTGGGAGCTTTTCATCTGGAAGATTTGGGCAGGTCTGCAATTTATTCTGGTGCTGCCCCTCTGTGTGCCCTCAGCTAAGCCACTTTAGGTGCGTTTGTCACTGAAGGCAAGATGAGTGATGGCTCTCCTGCCAATGCTCCACAGGCTTGCTGTGGAGGTGGAAGCCACACCAGCCTGTCAGCTCTCCCCCACCAGCCTGGGTCAGAGGAGGGACTCCGGTACAGGCACAGCACCCCATCTGTGAGGCTTTTCTGGATCCAGGGCTTGTTCCAGGGACTCTGCACGGTCCTGCCCTGGGACATTTCAAGAGACTAGGTGGGTCAGGGATCTCTAACCAGGCACTGCTTTGGGTAAACGTTCCTTTAGAAATTAGGAGGATAGTCCGCGAAATTATACAGGGGAGACATCTCCTCTTTCTTGCCATGGTTTCTCTTGTCTAGTAAAGCACTGATGGCTTCAAGGCTAGGACTCTTCCTTAGTGTTTCTGCAGATACAGCACGAGGGAGCTTCAGTTTCAGTGGCAGCTGCTAAGCACCACTGCCATACATGATAATTAATATGAATTAATTGTGTATACCAAAGAAACCAGCTGATTGGCAGGCCCTATGTACCCACTTCTGAAAAGATGATTAGCCCTTTATTTTTCGCTCTGCTTATAAATACACACGTAAGTGTATATACGTATTTCTTTTCCACAGAAAAATTTCAGTGATTGACCATTTAAAAAATGAGGTATATAAGGCCTGAGATCTGGAAGAATGAGAGGAATGTTCCTAAACCATGAAATTGTCAGGATTTTAAAATGGTGTCTTCAATTTTTTTAATTATCTCTGGAACAAACATACTAGATTTTCATTACTGCTCAAGTCTCTGATCCATTAAGCTTTTCTCTTGAAAACTGAAGACGACTCAGTGCAAGGGGAAGAACTGGAGATCAGCTGCTACATAAGCAATTAAAAAAAAAAAAAAGAGAGAGAGAGACAATCTATATCCCTGGAACAGATTCCCCCAAACCTAGTCCCCTCCTTCCTGCCTTTCTAAAACACACAGCTTAAAGTATTCTTTCATTTGTATTGCCTTCTGCGATATTCTGCTTTGGTCTCGCCTACTATTAATCTAAAACATGCTAGCTCCAGTAGTCAGGACCCAGTTCTGAGGAGTGATGCTTCCTCACTGGCAGAAGGTCTTTCTCTGACAGAAGGGGATGAAACCCTGGCTAGACAAAGCAGTTACAGCTCTGCAGCCGTTCACTAATGATCTGAAGTGGGATCCCTATTCAATAATCCTGCACCAAACAGAACTATTTATGCTTCTAATGCAAATACCATTTCTGGGTTTTGCTCACTCATTCTGTCGCTGAGACACCTGAAAAGTGTGGGTACTCTGTTACATCCCAAAGGCAAACAGTATCACATTTACTTTCCTCAAGGAAACTAAGTTCTCAGCTCATGTCTTTACCCCAAGGTGTCCAAACACCACCATCTTTATTTGCTATTTCAGGAGCTGAAGAGCAGGCAAGGTGACTTACGCTCCTGATGGTTTAGTTGCTTTTTTTTCTGGGAACGTGATATGTATTTTGTCCTTGTTCCCTCTGGCAAACCTGGTACTGTGGAAACACTGGCAGGAAGAAGTACCTCAGTTGCCTAAAGAATAAGCACCTAGTTCTCAACACCAGCTCAAGTCAGCTGAAATGAATCCCACTCATAGTCACTGCTACTTTCTGCATCGCTCAAAGCTACCTGTTACAAGCTGCTCATGCTGTGCCAGCAGTCTGGCTTCAATCAATGCAACACCTCACACAGTGAGACATGACCCAGCTAGAGGCAGAACTGATTTCCCTGTTCTTTAAATCAATGAATTCTGCCATTGATTTTCCTTAGGACCCAAATATTTCTTCATCTTTAGCATAATGATATAAGTATGGCCTTGCTGGTTAAAAGCAAAAGTCTGCGCAGCCCAACAGATTAAAAAAAGAGTGTTAGAAGCAAGGCTGGGATGGAGTCATTATCCCCATATGCCTTTCCAGCAGCTAGAAACTACGTTATTTCCTGAGCTTGTAGTTTCGTCTACAGCACTCAAAAAATACAACCTTTGTTTGGCCTAATGCCAACAGCTTTATTTCACTGTTGTTGTTTTAATTTCATTACATTTGGGCCTTCGACATTTCCTGTGGCAATGAGTTTCACAGTCCCGTTGTCTCTTGAATACTTAGAGTGCTGCCTTTAAACCTGCTGTCTGATAAATTGTTCCCTCCCTCCAATGAACCTTGTCATCTTCTTCATGAAGTTTCTAATTCTATATTTTCCACACCTACTTCATACATTTTTTTTATTCTGCCAGGAGACCAGAACTGCAGATAGCATTCAAGATGTGAGCACAGCATAGGTTTGCATGGTAACAAAAACTAAGTCTTTTATCATGTTCTCTATTTCTTTCCTAATAATTTCTAATACTCCATTTGTCTTTTTGACCACTGCTAGCTTTGAGCTGATGTTTTTGAAGAATTATGTGTAATGATTCCCGAATCTGTCTTCGGAGTGGTAACAGCTCATTTAGAGTCCATCACTGGGAATGTATAGTTAAGGTTGTTTTCCTCCATGTGCATTACTTTGCATTTATTGACACTGAATTTCATCTGCCATTTTATTACCCAATCACTCAGTTTCTCGAGCTCCTTCTGCAAGCCTTCACAAACAGTTTTGGCTTTGACTGCTGTAAATAATGTGATGTCAGCAGCTGGCTATGCCAATTCGCTACGTACCTCTTTTCCAAAAAGTGCCTGTGGGACCACACCAACACCCTCCCTCTTCTCTGAAAGTGTTCCTACCTTCTAAGGTCTCCAAACTGCCCTGGACCTCGGGGGTACACAGGCTACGTGGCTTTCCCCTGCTCCTCCTAGAGACCCATGCTCGTCCGCAACTTCTCCCCATACTGAACCTCCCTTTGTCTATTCCCAGAGCCAGGCCTCCTAGTTCCCAGCGTAGTCCCAGCCCAAGGCGGGGGGGGGGCGAGGAGCGGTTACAGCTAGCGTCCCTCCCGGGGCCTCCGAAGAAGCTCCTCCCGCCCTGGCGCGGGCGCAGCCCCCCAGCTCCCGCCGAGCCCCCGGTGCCCTTCCCCGGCGCGGCTTGCCGCCGCCCAGCCCATGGGCACAGCACCAGCCGGGCCGTGCGCACGGCTCCCTCTGGCGGCGGCCGGCCGGCATGGCTGCCCGGCGGGGCCCTCCGCCGGCTCGGCCCGGGGCACCGCCGCGGCCTCTCGGCGTCACTGACGGAGCGAGCAGGGCGCGGAGGGCTCGGCGGGGGGGGGCAGGGAGGCTGCCAGGCTGCGGCCGAGAGGTGGGTGCATGATGAACCTGCAGGACTGCGCGGGCAGTGCAGGAAGCGCTCCGGGGCTTGAAGTTTAGAAGATTTTGCAGAGGCGTTTGTTAGGGCTGCACTCCCAGGGCCCTGCTAGCGGCGGCAGCCGTTCCCTGCTGCGCTTGCTGCCGTAGTCGTCCCGAGCCACGGCACCGTCACAGCACTTCAGAATTTATGTGGGTCCCAGCAGGAGTGGGAGGTGAATGCTTTCGCAGGAAAAAAAAACCAACTAAATCCTGTTCGCTGTTCTGTTCACATTTTCCCCACAGGGAGGTGGAAGAAGAAAATTGAACTGAAGCTCTTGAAGAGGAATAGCTAGTGAAGAGGGAGCCCACTGCCCTGTCGGGGTAGTACTTTTCACCTGGGAACTTACCTACCATAACTCAGAGCTCAGCGCTTTTGTTAGCACGCTGCTAACTGCTGGCAGAGTAGCTGTCTGCGCTGTACAGCGCGGGCTGAGAAAAGCTGAGAAAGAAGTAGCTTTCTAGTCAGTTCTTCACTTGCTCAGAGAGAGGGCTCTGAGAACTGGGGGTTCATCTCCATCGCTCGGGGCAGCAGTGCGTGTTGATGCAAAAGCCGGTGCTGTAACAGAGAACGACTTCGTCAGGCTCACGCCACAGAACAGGACTAAAAGCAGCCTGTTTGGGACGGTGTTAACTGAGAGAGTTCCACGGGTCTTAGAAGCACTATCTCAGTGCAGCAAAGTTCAGCACAGTCCTACCTGGAGGGACCAGGATGTTTGAAACTAGCCCGTACATCTCTGCATTGCGTGGTGCTGGCACGCCCTGATGCACCTAGAAGTTGTGTAGATACAAATGCTTAAACTACAGCCATGGTTTAGCTCCTCTCAGTACAGCCAATTCCACCAAGGGCAGCATGAAGCCGTAACAAGATTTTTTTGTAACATTTTGGTTTTCATAAGATCACTGCATTAATTGGGCACCTCTCATCTTAGACGCAGAAGTGTCTCCTTGTTCTGTGCTTTTACAGCACCTAGCACACGGAGGTTCTTAGGTGCTAAAGGAGAGGTGAGCTGTAAACTCAATCTAGTGCCTTGAGAAGGCCAGGTGGAAGCTACCTTTTGGAGGATTAAACAAACACAGACTGCAAACTCAGTAAATAATATGACTACAGTCCCCACATTAGTAGAAAATTGCATCAGTCTGGAGCATGTTTCCAAGCCCAGAGCTTCCAGTCTTTATTTGTGACTGCAGGCTATTGGTCTGAAGGCTACATGCGTGGACTCTGCATGGTGAGGACCCCCTGCAAGGTCGAATGGAGCCATGATGGGAGAGAGGGCCTGTGAAGACACAGAGCCATTCCCTTCGCCTCTGATCTGGTACGTGTGCTCTTTGGCCTGCGTGAAACTTCAGGTGCCAAATGAGACATTAAATCATCCTCAGTCAGAAAGGTTTTTAACAGTTGTAATTGTGAGCCAAAAAGCAAAACCTCACCTGATCAATATTCCAGGCCAGCCAACACGTGAATCAGGTACATTGCACAAATTGCAAATAGCTTCACTCCTTTTGCCTGTGTTCCTCCAAATGCTCCCACCGCACTGTATTAAGCGTAAGCCAAACCCTAGTGCTTTTCTCAGCCGTGAACTAAGTCTATACGAGCAACGCAGAGAGCGCATTAACCTTATTTCCTCCACATGTAAAGGTCTCTAGTGCACTTGAAGTCCAGGACTTGAGCTGTGGTCCAGGGACACTCAGCCAGCACCCCAGGCAGGAATCTTGGCTGCATGGCTCATAGAAAGCACACAGATCATTTCTTGGTCATGTTTTGTCATGCAGAAGGTGGCTAAGCAAATGCTTCTTGTCATTCTCTTTCTCTCTCAGGAAGCAAATAAAAACACTCTCAAGCTGCACTCATCACAGCCACGAGCCTGTGCGAACTCTCTCTCTCTCGCTGTGTCTTTAAAACACTCGCTATGTATTTGGTCTTCTAAAAGGTCACCAGGAACATTTGTCAACAATTCACCCTGGTGACAAAAGGGGGAGGAGAAGCTGACCACTAGCACTAAAGAGCAACTGCAAACTGGGCAGGCACAAGTCAGGTTAGGCAACCAGCTTGTACACGAGGTTTAAGATGTTGTGTTTCCCATCTTTGTCCCTGCTGCAGCTGCAAATAGAAGAGAGATGCAAGCTGGAATAATCTTTGATATAAAAAAGTGGAGCCTGGCAGGGTCCACAGACTAAGGACTTTGTCTTTGGACTAAAGTATCCTGGGTTTGATTAGCTCAGTTACACACGGTGAAAAGTTCTTAATGGAAAGATTTTTGTGGACGGTAGAGACTGACTTTTTTTGAGGGTGAAGCAGGAAATAAAATGATTCTGATGCAGCTCTCCGTGATTCTCTGTATGCCCATTATCCAGGCTGGATATTAGCTGTGCAGAGTCACCTGCGATGCTCCACATGAACAGCTAGGCTATTTCCACATCCAAAGAGGACATCTGCATGGTGCGGCACGGTCCCAAGTGGGTCGTTGTCTCTGCTGGACATTGACTTGAACATGTCTGCACTGACAGGGTCCCTCACCGCATCCTCTTCTCTAGTGCATCCTCCCCGTATGCTCTCGACCCTATTTCAAACGCAGTCAGTGCCAGCTGTCTTACTGCTTTTTGCGAATTGTGTTATGCCATCTGTATCGCTATTACCTTGCATTATCAAGAGAAAACAGTCCTTGGCTATGTAGGACTCTGTGTTTATGTGTGCGTGTGGAATTTTTTTACCGCTGTGTAGCTGTGATGTATTAAGGTGGAGCCAACTGAATATTTAGCCGTTTAGCTTGTTATGCCTGAGGTGGATTTTTATTGGAATGTGATATTTCTATTATAAACTATAATCCCCAAGTCCAAAATGTGCATCTTCAAAACTCTTGAATTCAAAATACAGTCTCAGAAAATTAATATTTCAGATGCATTTGGTAGTTCTAACACTCGGGTATTAATGAAAAAGCACAGACATGCTGCAAGCTTGGTCCAGCAACCACCTCAATCAAAGGAGCTTTTTATTTGGCTTTTATGGGAGCCAAGTCGGGTCTTGAACACACGATGTTTCAACATTGTTTAAAAGTTTAAGTGAAACTGTAGATCTTCAGGTATAAGCAGGAGGATGCCTGAATGCGGCATTCAAATCCCCTGGCAGTAGAGTTTTGTTTATTTAGTACAATTTCTAAATAACCAATGCCAGAATATGAAATGGGATCTAGACATACTTCTTGTGTCACTATTGTTAGTCAAGTGACAGATTACATGTATTGTTAACTGAGCACTGATTTAAAGGTGACAGATTTGGAGAGGTAAAAATAATGTCAGTTTGCACTCCATATTCTTCATAGTTCCTCAAAGGAGTAAAAGAAACATTATTTAAAATAGAAAGTGGTGAGTGATTATAAACTGATTCTTAACCTCATCTCACCTCTACCATTATTGTACTAGCATGTAAACAAAATTTAGAAAAATATTGACAAAAAAATACCCACCAAAGCTGACAGTGACTGTCTTGTGTATTCACCTAGTCATGTCAGTGGTATATGGATGGCAATTAGTATGTGGTGTCTGCCGGGAAGTTCCTCTGGATAAAGCACGTGCGAGGCTGCACCTGCCTCTGCGGAGCGAGAGGAACAAATCTACGTGATGCCCAGGACAGATTAATGCACAGGCACGTGCCTGGGGCTCCAGTTCTCCTTTGATGACAACAACATCTCTGTTTTCATTGTTGAGAAACGCTTTTAGCTGTCCTGGCCATGAAGGAAAGCTGGAAATGGCAACCTGCATGTCAAGGGGAGATCAACATCTGCTTGAATCTGCTGTCAGTGTCCAGCAGAGGGAAGGGCTGTACCTAAAGCTAAAGGGAAATTACAGGGACTTTTTTTTTTCTTTCCTAAATAAATAAAGAAGATAGAAAAGATTTTTCATTTTTAAAAATGCTGTTTTCATGGATTTCATAAAAAGAGCACTGACAATCTGAAAATGTTTCCATTTTTCAAAACTTACTCCCATAATAATGCAACTAAATGGAACATTTTGGCCAAATCGTTTCATTTTTGGTAACCTAAACTGTGAATAAGCTTCAGTACTCAGTCAGAAGGGAAACTCACTGCCCTGTTACATTACCGCTAGTGTAGGTGGGGGGCCGGGGGCGGGGGGAAGAGGGAGAGACCCTGCACCAGGTGCCCCTAACAGCCCTCACCCCTCCTTGACCAGATTTCTCTTTGGCTATGCAAGGGGGTTTCTCAGTGGCCGTGCACAGCTTGGCTGCTCTGCACTCTGTTGACATATGGTGGGGGTAAATTTTCATTTTCTCCTCAGAGTGGGAGGTGGAAACATTTACTGGATCAGAAAATAGCACTACTTTTGTAGCCCTTTTCAGTGCCTCGCCGGTGACTGACAGCTCATTACCAAAGGAGGCTGAATGAGCCAGGAACAAACCAGAGAGAGGGGTGATCTTCCTAGCAGCTCCTGTCTCATGCTTCTGGGCTGAAAATTGCCCTTTCGTCCCTCACAGAGGTTGTCTCAACCAGGCAATCCTCACCTGCCGCCTCCTCCTCCTCCTCCTCCTCCTCTTCACCCATCTGGACCAGAGCGCCGTGGCGTGTGCCACAGCCACCGTGGTTCTAGGACCTACTGGGAGTTGGGGAGGTCACAGATAATGGACCAAGAGGAGCAGAGGGAAGGGGGTTGGGGGACACAACTGAGGAGGAAAGAGTTCATGCAGACGAGTCACTTTTCAGGTAATTCATCAGTCCTGCCTGTGAGACAGATCCTCCCACCTTCTGCAGGAGTCCGACCATCTACAAAAGCTTTTACTATGTCCGAATGCATCTGTCTCTTAATGTATGAGTAGAAGCAATCTCAAGTCTGGCATTGCCTTAGCGTTCCAGTACTTGACTCTGAAGCCTCAGCTAATAATGGTCTTTAGGCGGACTTTCCGGTATGTGATTTTATGGATAAAAAGCAGACAGTGCACTTGAAGAGAGGCCAGGTTGGCACACAACTACCGAAGGGTTGCTTTCCTACTACAAACTGCAAAAGAAAGAAGAAAAAAACCCAGCTATATAGCCCAAACAATTTTCATAGCCTGCAGGAGCAGCACATCAGAAAACACAGAAATACGTTTAAAATGTCTGTGGTTATAAAAACATGGTATGGCTTCTTGCAGGAAATTTATTTGAAATGCAGGAAAGCGACTATGTTAAGTGTCACCCAGGGGAAGCAAACTAGGGCTTTTCTGCCCCAAAGGCATAGGCAGCTTTAGCAGCTGGAGCTAAACTTTGGCTCGAGTGCGTGTAGTTTGTGGGCCAGAACACAGAACGACCTGCAGTCAGCTGCGGGTCAGAATTGTCCATTTTCCTGAAGTCTGAGTTCTCGTGCCACTACGTGAGTGGAAATACCATGACTCACAGAGCAACTTAAGAAGGAAAAACACCCAAGGCACACTTTCGCCTTGTAATCGGACAATTTATTCCAGTATGCAACTCAACCCCCCCCGCAGACCCTCACGCGCCTGTGTAGCTTTGGAGATGTCCTGCCCTTATCCAAACCTTAAGGGTGACTAGCTGCTCCCCTCCAAAGATGCTGTAATTCCCTGAGCCACTAGAGCCCTCTGTCTTCCCCTGCCTCTGCCACTTCAGCACTTGGCCTTTCTCTGGAGGGCTGCAGCAAGGAAGCTCTTAATGGGCCCCCGTGGGACATCACAGGGAAGTCCAGAAGTGAGGAAGAACATTAGGGGACATAATTCATGACCTGCCTCAGGCAGAATGGGGCAAACAACAACAGCAGCAGCAGCACCAGCAGCAACAACAAAGCTCTTTTCTCTAGAGTGGATTAATAGGAGCTCCCAGTGGAGCCCATTAAACAAAACAAAACGCTGAAAGCCTAGGAATATTGTGCACTTCATCATTTTCTCAGGATCCCCAAGGAGAGGACAGGGAAAGTTGCAATGCTACCGAACGGGAGGGAAGGAACCTGGGAGAGGGCTGGCTCGGGAGGGGAGAGCGCTGCCAGGCGAGAGGGGCTCGTGTCTCCTCAGTCAGTGGATGAACGTCTCCTTTGTGTGCCTGCAAGTGATATTTTTCCTTCTCGAGTCTGTGCATGGATCTCTTGTGCTCTCCCAAGATTTTTCAGGGTCTCAGTGGACTGTTTGCTTGTTTTGCCATTCTGCCACCTGGCCAGCCTGACACAACTGTCCCTGGCAGAGGTTGAAATTTTGATGTATTGTCTAAATTTGGAAGTGACATTTTCCCCAGGTTTTGTAAGCAGAACTAATGAATCACTACAGTGTGATCTCTTTTACTCTCTCTTCGTGGAGTTTGACCTGAATTTTAGCACTGAAGAAGACGATGTATCGACGGGATACATTGCAAGGATAACGTCTCCCAGTCTGCTTTGCTGATATATCTTGCTCCTACCCAGTATCTTCTCCTGCTATCAAGACTTTTTTTGTCTACTGCTCCTGCTTCTCTTTCAAGATAGAATTTATTCTCCTCTTGAGACTCCCTTTGTATGGCTCTGAGGACACACCTTCATGCCCTCCTGCCATTCCTGTTCAGGACCTACAGAGAAATTCAATAATATAAACCATTCCAGCTCCCAGCTCATCCTGAAATAATACTTAAGGTCTCAGCCGGCAAGAGGCTGTTTGGCCCAGCAGGACCTGGATCAGGATCAGTTCACTCCCTACACTTTGTGGGAAAAGTAGGGTTTGGGGTATTCGACAGGAAAAACCGTGAATGATTGCCGAATTTCCCATTATTAGTTTCTTTAAAACTGCATGACTACGTGCTGGGAAATCTGAAGTTTAAAGAAGACAGGACAACTCTCAGGTTCTCGTGTGCTTTCTAGAATAATTTGCCTGAAACAAAAGGGCTTTAGTGACTAGCCTTTAAGTGATTTTAATTTACTGGCTTTCTTTATAGGTATTGTATGCTCTCTACAGCTTCCTGAGGAGGGGAAGCAGAGAGGGAGGTACTGATCCCTTCTCCCCGGTATCCAGTGGTAGGATGCGTGGAAATGAATGCACCAGGGGAGGTTTAGACTGGACATTAGGAAGCATTTCTTTACCAAGAGGGTGGTAAAACACTGGAACAGGCTTCCTAGAGAGGTGGTCAATGTCCCGAGCCCGTTACTATCTAAAAGGAATTTGGACAATGCCCTTAATACCATGTTTTAACTTGGTCAGCCCTGAATTGGTCAGGCAGTTGGACTAGATGATCGTTGTAGGTCCCTTCCAACTGAAATAGTCTCGTCTCTCCCTCCCCTCCCCTCCCCTCCCCTCCCCTCCCCTCCTCTCCCCTCCTCTCCCCTCCTCTCTCCCAACCTGCCAAATCCTTATCTCAAGGTGCAGAAGACAAGAACTCTCTAACCTGAAACTGCCAGTCAGCTATGTCTTCCCCCTCACTTCATTGCAGGTACAGCGGTATTGCACCCAGAGGGTTTATTCCTGACTGTGGTTTCAGTTTATCGAGGCAGACGGTACTGCTGTAGCCTGCGTTACCCTGACTGAGCCGTGTCCCACCCTCCAGCTAAAAGGACATGAATTTTATCCTCTTACCTTCCTGGACGCACAATATTTGCACCTCAGGGTTGGTTTTAATGTCTTTTCTGCATTAGCCAAGATTTAGCATGGGCTGATCTGAGCTTTGCAGTTTAAGGGCAGGAGGAATACAAGGTAAACTGGAGATGTGCACGCAACTTAGTCGGCTTGTGAATTGCTCTCACTACCTTTAAAAGGCCCATACCCTTTTGTTCTTCATATCTTCACCTCATAATGACACAAATAAATAAAATTCATTTTATACATTTTCAATTTGTATATGTACATGTGTATATATATAGATGCACATTTATATAATACATTTTAAAATTTTAAAATTCTTACAGACTTTGTATATGTGTGAAAACGCATGCTCCCTATATACAGGTGGGGTTGGACATGCAGTTCTTGCTGGAAACTAATATTTCAGTTTTACCTCATGTGCAGGCTTTTACAAATAATGCTAATTAAAAGCTATTTATATTTTGGTCACTGTTTTTTTTAGATAAAGAAATACAGTCTAATGTTTTAGAACTAATAATTGCAGTACGTTTTCCAACAAACACTTTTGATAACAGGAATGATAGCATAGGTTAGCATGGCAATTTTTAGCATCTCTTAAGTCTTGTGAGTAGCTTTAGAACTCATAACTTGTAAAACAGTCAGACAGGAGGCTATCCTGGGTGAATAGTTTACCACAAAATACTCTCTTGCCTTCACTTTGTTTTTATTGCTTCTTCAGCACGAGGACGCCGCCAATATTTTGACACATTTTTTTCTTCTTAAAATCTGTGTAGCTCTGTCTCTGACGGTATGCCTTCAGAGAAGAGCAAAGGACTGGGATATTCTTGAATTTTCTTGTCAAAACACCGGCAGGATAATTACCAAGAGACAACACAATTTGGCAACGGGAGAGTGGGTGTTTATGCTTTGTGAGAGGTTGTCGGTATGGTTAGTGCGTTGTTCAGGTTTCGCATCCTGCTTCTGTAACATGAAAGGGTCTCCATCTTCAAATGCAATTGGGGAGCGAGGGCACCTCTGTGAAAGGTGACTTCAGACCCGGCGTTGTTTTGTCCTGGCTTGCCTGTTTGCTGGGCTGTAAAAGAGAGAGGCCTCTGCCTTAACGCCAGCGCCTCGCAACTCTCGAGAGCCATCGGAGCGAAGGAGGCAGTGTCAGACGTCGTGTAACGGCTGTTTGGCCTTCCAGCATCTGGGGCCATGGCACTGTCTGTGGGCTGGCAAAGGAACAATTTCGGATATTGGAGGGTCTCTCTATACTGCCAGTGATCCCTTTGTGGCCAGTTACCCAGGCTTTGTGGCCATTTTGTACAGACAAAGTGACATAAACCTGACTGACTACAGGGGAGGACTACAGCTCCATCCTTATTCCAAGATCACAAAAATGCTTGACCTGCGGTGTGACCTGGGGCACTCCAACAAGGAGAACAGGAGTTTCAGAGGTATTTGCTTGAGCTCTGGGGATAAATCATTCTTGGCAGAGATAATTTATATTTGCTCGGGGAGGCAGTGCTCTAGCGACGACAGGGAAAATGTTCTATGGTGTAATTTTTACTAGGCAGCTCTCTCTAGCCCATCAGTTGCCAGTTTCCTGGTAGCACAAAGAAGTAACACATAGGACTGCCTTTGAAAAAGGGAGGAAAAAGGCACCCTATTTACCCTGATCTCCCTTGCAACTTGTTTTTACTAATGGATACTACAAAGTAGAACTTGTGAATACTGCAAAAATGAGGAGTTTGTGGAGGTCAGATGATAACTTCGTGACTGAACAATAAAGTATCATGAAGTAGGAATAGGTAGATGTTCTGCATTCATTAGGAACAATGCTCTTAGAAGCATGCTGTTATCTTTTACGGTAAACTTTCTAGAGTAGGGAGTAGCTCTGTTCTACATTTCCACGTTGCCTGGCACATTGGGTTGCTATTCTCTGTCAGGAGCACCCAAGTGCTACTGCAAAATAAAAAATGGTAGTGTTGTGCAGACAGATTCGCTGCACTTTCTTTGTTAGCTCCCCAGTAATGCTTACTGCTTTAACAGCACCGACGCTTTTGGAATAGTGTGACAAATCCCCCAAACGCCTGAGCCTCCTCCTTCAATACTTTGCATGGAGTAAATAGCACAATAGCACCTTCTAGGCACAAGGTACTCAATGTCATAATAGGGGTCTGCCAGGAAAGAGATTTTAAAATGAGATAAGTTGAGATAGGCCTAAGAATTCTTCTTCAGACAGCTAAATACTGCATGCTAAACTGGGGTAAAGCCTCCAGTTTAATGCAGAGGTACCCAAGTTGGTTTTAAATGCATTGCTTTGTGTACAAGAAGTCTAGCTGTGGCAATACAGAACTCTTTGCAAGAGAATTTATTCTGCCAGAGGGACTGCCTCTTTCAAGAGCAACAACAACAGAACTCTGGTACAAAAGTAATTTATAAAAAAATATCCTATTTATTGACCAAGAATGAGGTTGCGAAAAGACTGCGGTGAAAGAGGAGGAAAGCGTCCCAGATGCTTTAGACTGTGCCAGAAGTAGGCTTTCTGCTGGCATCCATGCACCTTTGAACAGCACCAGCCCCTGCCCAAGGCTCCTTGTCGCAGTCCAGCCCAGCCGTGCCATCTTTCCTGGGGACATTCAGGTGTGCCCAGTCCCGCCGCCATCACAGCACCTGTGCTGATAGTAAACTCCCTGTGAAGGAGGACAGCAGTGAAGCAGATCGTGAGTTTTCTTTTAACAAATAAATTGATAAAAAGATCTGTGCAGGAGACCATAGAAACCTCTGAGGGATGCTCTGGCTCAGTAAGTTTTCAGGGCTGTGGCTAGTTTTCTTTGAAGTATTTGTATCAAGCTAACGTAAACACTGTACTGCTGCTCTTTCATTTATTTTCTTTCACAGGCTTCCAAATGTGCTAATTTTATGCAAAGATGTCTGTTAGCTGTAACAAATATTTATCCTCTACAGGAGCTGAGCTCTTTTGAGTACACAGCAGCAATTGTAAGCAGGCGTTTGAGTGAAGCAGGTGTGCAGCTGCTCCCATTCCTCCCTTTTTTTTCCAGCTGGCCAACTTACGTGACACTCCTCAGAAAAGCTGAACTTCCCAAGGTCTGGTTCTGGGTATGAAACTGTAATAGGCTTCAGCGGGAGCTGCGCGTGAAGTACCTCAAGGTAGCTGAGAGCTCAGAAAGGTATATCTAATACTTAAAGCAGGTGATTACTCCGAGAAAACTATTCATATTCCTGGCCAGCAAAATAAGCTTATCCTGACTTAGGAGCTACACAAGCACAAAGTAATGCGTTGGTTTTACAAGTAAAAGAACCTTAACACACAGCAGCAGGAGGCAGAGGATGGTTTTCACACGCCTTTTGTGTTGTGTCTTGTAAATTTTGAATCTGCTCCAAAGGAAAACAGTTAGGCATGTTTTCTTTGGACACTGCGCCTCGATTATCTTGAAATAGCTCAAGTACATTCTGCTTATGATCATGTCACATCAATGATGCTTTTTAATTTGTGAGGGGGGAAGAAGGCTTGGAGAGAGCAGGTGATTCACTTACATTATTTTCTGTTCTGTGAGAGCAGATCGTAATTTGTCTCATAATTCTTCTGACTCATCACTAGAAAAGATGTTTAATACAATGAGCTGCTAAACCCAATCGTTAGTACTTTCTTAGTAAAATGAGATTAGTATACTCCTCTAATGGTGTGATTTATATCAGATTTTTAGACATTCATACCATAAAAAGACTCCAATAAGTCCTAAGGCTCATCTTGCACTATAGCTAAATATCCTTAAAAATGCCATCACCAAGGTGAATACGATATGCTCATCAAATTATGACAGAATTTGCTTTCCATATATGTGTTTCAAATTTATATGTCAGATATATATAATTATACACACACACACCCCTTTAGGAAAGGCTGACATAATTCCAGGACATTGTGACTTAGAGGACAAATAATGCAGTTTGGGGATTGTTTTACCTGTTGGCTGAGGAAGTAAGCAAACTGAAATTCAAGCGACTACGCTTGGAAAATTCACCTCTGTGACTAGAGTCTTGCCCCAAGTTTGCTCCTATAGACACGTATTTTTTGCTGTCTTTTGGAGGAGGAGGCTGTACACTTAAGCAGGAGTAGGATCTTGTAGAGCAGAGGCGAAGGGAGGAACGGTTGGAGAACGCTCACAGTTTTTTACCGTCATAAGGACATCAGCTTCCTAAGTGCCTGAAGCCAAATGACTTTGCCTGGTCCAGTTAAACAGATCTGCCAGATAAACCCATGAAGTGAGGTAGTGGTTGGACTGTGATGGTGCTTAATCACAGACTGGCTCCATGTGCCCTCTGTGGCTTGGAAAAACATGGCTTGTCCCTTCTGGACAGTGTCTTCAGGTAAGAATTTCTCTTCTTCCTCTTGCAGAGAGGGGAGCACTTGGGTCAGTCCAATAGCTCCAGAGAGCTGCCAGATCATACACTCGGCAGTATGTGGATTTTGGTAATGGGAAGTCTTCACTGAGGATTGTCCCCGTGTTCCTGTAGCCCATATGTGTACTTTATTGCTCTGCGCTGTCAGAGCAGCCTCTCAGGGCATTCTCAGAGCAGAAGTCTAGAAGAAATAGCAATTACAGTTCCAAAATACTACACAAAAACCTTTCTTAAGTGGTGAAATAGTGATGGACAGGAGCCATCAGTTCACCTTCTTCTGGGCATACCACCCTACAGAAAAATTTGATTTTATGAGTAGTGGCACAGATGCCATTAAGCCAATCACCACCTCAGTAATCAGCATGGTTTTCAGTATAGTTATTTAGTGACACCTCAGGTTATTCTTCTTCATGAAAATGATTACACCAGTTCCAAGTTGTTTGTTTCTTCCAATGAAAAGATGTTTTTACAAAGCTACATGAACTTCATCCTGTAAAATACAGTTCATGTTTCATTAGAGTATATTCTCATTGAGTTTTTCACTGGTATCATTTGCAAAGTACTTATTAAATGAAACTGTAAAAGCTGTATTTTTATTTATATAAATGTGAAACTGTTACTACTCATCTACACGTATTTTTTTTGCACAAGGTTTGTTCATTAAACCAAACCTTATTAAAAAAATGATAATGCGAAATGCGATAAATTTCTCCATCCCTTTTCACCAACAAGAGCTGCCTATAGTCTGGTGACCTAAGCCTGTCTACGCAAGTCAGAGCTCAATGTTTAATGCAGTAATACAACCACAATATGTAGTTCCACAACTCCTTTTAAGCTCCTGCATAATTAGCTTCCATGAATTAGTTAATGAATTAGCTTTCATTAATACCTCACCTCTACAGTTACAGAGGTCACCTTCAAATGCAGACAGAGGAATTTCCAAGCAGTAATTCTAAGAGATGGGAACTGTCCTCATTAATAGCTGTAGCTGTTAACTCTGAAGCTTAACAAAGACTATTAAAATTTGAACAGTAATATCAAATTACTTTTTACCTGTCACTTTCAGAGCAGTGAAAGTTCCCCCTACCATGATCACAGCTGTATCCAGGAAGTATTTAAAATGATTCAGTTCCTTACTGACTGCCACAGGTTGCAAATATCATAGCCAAAATCTGTGCCAGCCCTCTACAATGTAATTGGTTTTTTGATAGTAAAAATATCCGCACAGAGCCTAATGCGGCAAAAGTGAGAGGGAAAGGGATCTGGAGGCTGTGCTGCACAGTTAGGTCTCACATGAGGATGGAGAGCTGCCTTTTGGCATCACATGGAGGCAGGCGAGGGCAGCCCTGGTTTTTCCAGAGGGAGCCTTTAGGCTGACACAGGAGATGGGTCCTCTGCCGCCCGCGCCTCCACTTGCTTGGTGGGCGTCACTCATAAACTCGGTATGCTCACTCGGAGTTCTCTTTTTGCCTGAGAAAGAGCTGTGGTGTCAGTCCCAGTGTAGCCAGAGGTAGAACGTTAAAAAGAAAAAAATAGTGAAGAAAAATTAAAAAAATATTTTTTTTTTCTAATACCTGACCAATGCGTAATGGCTTGGCCATTTTGGTGTAAAACTGCTAGGATTTTTGTGTCTGTAAAGAAGAGAGGTTGAAAGACAGACCTTCAGGGAGAAGAAGAGGTTCACTAGTTTATAAAATTGTTTCTTTTAAAAATACAATAACCACAGAAAAAGACCCTTAGGATGGAAACGGGAGTTCTCTGTGAAGACTCTTCATGCTGATCAGCAGTGACAAGATGTAAAAAAATACTGGTGACAGAAGGATCACTTCATTTGCAAATATAATAGTCTCTAAGAGAGGTGTTCGTACAGCCAAAGACATTACTCTCCTTGCCACTCATTACTGCGTGGTTAGTGTAAGGGACGTTATGATCATGCAGACAGTAAATGAGGAAGCAGATAACTAACCTACAGCACTTCGAGTTGCGTATTGAAGACTTGGCCTCCCAGGGAAACAGCATAATACCCTGAGATGCAATATAAAACATTTATAACCTCCCTTTTAAAAGGCTTCCAGAGGGGAAGTTTCAGCTTTTCCATTTTGTTGCAGAATGCTTCACTGGAAGAAATACACTGTGAAGAAAGGGGCAAGCAGAGAAATTTAGTGGTAATTATCTTGCTTTAGAGCTTTTTGTTGGCAACTTCCTTGGTCATTTCTACAAACTAAAATATTTCAAAGCAATAAAACATGTAGACACAGTCATTCCCATTTAAAGCATTTTTAAAACTTCATCATATGCAGCTGTCTCTGAGTTTCAAACTCAGTAGTGCAGCCACCAGACAGACAAAGCCTCGTGTTTCAAGTGTAGAGCCTAGTGACATATAAACAAGCAGTTAGAACATCTGATGTACCTTTGTAGCCATGAAAAGATCTGTTTTCATTTATTCTCCAGTAAAACCTGTATTTAAACAGTTAAATAACATACAGAGTGCATGAATTTCCTCACCTGGTACAGAAATCTGTGACACATGACAGGATGTCCACTTTATTTAATTTTACTAGGAAAAGTTACTCAGATCTAGTAACACAGTGTAAAAGTAAAAAAAAGCTTAGCAGAAAATGGAATTATTTTCATTTAGTTCCACCTCTTAATCTGGCATCCTGAGGAGAGAACTTCATATCCCATCCAAATTTATGCTGAGTTTTACCATCCAAAGACACATATTTAAAAGGAATATTTTTAAAAGAGAAATCCCATTTTAATTACATTTTAATCCACCCACAGAGATGCTGCATTTTATTGATTTGATTAGCCGATGGCTGTTCCTCTTGTGTACTCACAAATGCAAATTTTTGAGTATCATCGGGCAATTTCAGTTACACAAGTCAGATACGTAGACACATACATTGAGCAGAGCAGAAACCAAAAATCTTTCCTCTACCTCCAGCCTGCGCTCATTCTAAGAACTGGTTATCATTACTCTGAGCCACGTTTGCGCATCCTGCCTCCGCAGGGAGGAGAAGGGTCACAACAAGGAGACATTCTAACTGCCACTTGTCTCTGTTTCACACCAAAAATCGTTTTTAATGAGCACGTTCACTCGTTTCAGGGCAATCCCCACCAAATCGCATCTCTCTGAGCCAGAACACATGGGAGTCTTCTGTCAGGTTGTGTGCGTCGTGAGCAGACCAAAAATAGGCCTGCGAAAGACCCCACAATAAATTGCTAGCTGGTGTGAGGCACCTTTGAAACATGAACTGGTGTGCTCCATTATTCCGTTTGCAGCATTTGTATGAGAAAGTTCAGTAAACTTGGCTATAAACATTTATGACCGGTTTGACTGTGTACAAAAGAAGTGAGTTCATGTGTTTCCTGATGCAGATGGTGATGGAAACTAAGAGCACCTAGTACTCCAAGTGCAAAAACCCACAGAACTTTATTTAGTGTGACCTGTTGCTGGCCCCCTACACGTTTCTAACAGGGCAACGGCATTGGCCGGTGCACTGCACAGTGAACTGCTTCAGCTTAAAAAAATAACATAGAGGGTATTTCTTATATTCATAAACAGAAACTATGATACCCAGTGCTGCTGGGAATTTCAGTCAGAAAAATCTCAACAAAAAGTTAGAAAGATTTAATTCTGCTCTCCCTGTCATGTAGGCTGAAGACCCACAGTTCCCCATCCACCCTT
This sequence comes from Sagittarius serpentarius, assembly GCA_034782735.1. NCBI lineage: Eukaryota > Metazoa > Chordata > Aves > Accipitriformes > Sagittariidae > Sagittarius > Sagittarius serpentarius. The sequence continues at coordinate 25,769,968 of JAVKLA010000024.1, forward strand.
TAATTCTGGGTCCTTTTATACCCAGAAATCCACCTTTAATTTCTCCCCACAAGTTTGCAGATCCCAGCACAGCAGGAATAACCTGGTCCCAGTCCGGAGGAGCCCTACTGCCAGTGTCGCAGCAGAGACTGGCTGGTGCTGGTGCAACGGCGGGAGATTTGCCGTACAATATTAGTCTCACTCTTTTGGTACCACACGGAGCCAATCAGCCCCGTAGCATGGATTTTCCTTTTACACCCTCCAATGCTCTTCTATACTCATTGCAGGAATGAGGCAAGCCTGCTGCTGGAGCGTAAGGCCCATATAATGTGTTTCTCAGGAAAAATGGAAAAAAAAACCCACGGTATTTATCTTTCTTGTGAAGTAACATATGTATTATCATCTCTTTCAATTAGACCAAGGCAGTAGTGTTCAAAACCAAGGTAAATGTCCCTTCCTGATGACACTGCTCATTTCCCAGCAGTGACAGGAATGCCCAAGGAAAGATTTGCTGTGGTGGCTGAGCACGACATGGTACAGGAAACCTTAACATTAGGCAGTGCTTCTGCTCCATCTCAGACTAAATAAATCCAGCAGAGATGCAAACAAGCATGGTTTCACCCTGCCCATGTTTCTAACTGAAGAAATGGAGTTTGGAGACCTTACGTCTCTTCTCCAGAGTCTCCAAACTTGGATGTGATACTGCAGTCCCTTTCAATACAAAGTGGCACGGCAGTAGAGGAACTTCAGAGCAGCTTAAAGCAGCTCTGGTCTTCACTTACTGCACTATTTTTTGTTGGGTGATAAGTTGCCTTCCACTGGTTATTTTGGATGTATTTCAATATTAATCTGTTTTATATAAGGTAAAGTACTGCATTCCTCAACAGAACCAAGATGAGTAGCAAAGTAGTCTTGTCTGATACTGGGGCGAGAGAAATCACAAACTCAGATTCATGAGAAATTTATTACTGCCTGTCTCCTTACTTAGTCTGAGGATTACAATCTAGCTACCCTTTTCCTTTGGCCTTTTGAACAGCCTATCAATTCAAAGACTAACTGTTTCAAATAAGATATCAAAGCAAAGATAAAGCAGCCATAGGATAAAAGTTACAATACAAGTAATACAACTCTGAAAAAGCAAGTGTGAAAAAAAAAATACTTTGCTGGGAATTCAATAATATGCATTTAAAAACTTGATCCTTCTAAGCTTGAAGATAGTATTGCATCTGTGACAATTTTCTACGATCTTTAAGTCATTGACATATTCAATTTTAGGGTGGAAACATTAAAGGAGGGTAGACCTGAGGAAATTCTTCAGCTTGCTCTGGGAATTTGTGAGAGAACATCTGAACTCCTTTGGGAGACTAATGCTCTGTAATAAATGTAATAGCTGAATTATTCATCAAAACAGCATACACTCTCATAAATGGTAAGCAACAACTGAGGAAGTGACCAGAAGACTATTTTCTAGGAAGCCTGGAGATTGATGCTCAGAATTTCATTGTATGAACTGTCTTAGATATAACTGCTCTGATTCAGTAGCCTTAGGACAATGCACTCAACTCGCAAGTGCTTTCCTGCACTCATGGGGGCTATATCCTCTGTCCTTCATGCTCAGAGATGGGTGACACGTAGCAAATACCACCCTGTCTCATTTTTTAGCCAAAGAGTGGCATTTGGAACAAGCAGGCAGGCATTGCACCGAGGCAAGGCACAGCTAATAAACCACACCGAGCAGGGCAACGCTTCCCAGCAGGTTCCTCCAGCCCTGCCGCAGACGGCTGGTGCGTGAGCCATCAGCCCAGCGAGGCGAGCTCCTACCAGTCGGCTGACCCATGGTGTCTTGCCAGAGCACTGGCAGGAAGGCAGCGACAGCCAGGAACCGCCGCTTCGCCCGGAGCTGTTGATGGGCAGGATGTTACCCACAGGGAAGCAACAGCTTCCAGCCTTGAATTTCGTTCCTCGCTTCTTTTCACCCTCCTTTGAGCACTCTCCAGCTCTAACCGAGAACTGCCACCTACAGAGCCGGGGGCCTGGCTGCTGTGTTAAAGAAAATGTCAAATCCTGAAGGCGATGCCTCTTTCTGCAGGTCTTGAGAAATGCCTGAAATCAATACTGTGGGCCTGAAAAACATTTCAGTGTTTTGTCAGTGTTTCAAAGATGGGAATAGGAGTACTGGGGCTTGTACTGATGTGCAAGAAAAGGGAAGAAGAGTGGCATAGTGGTATCCGGATCAGTCTCCAGAAGGCAGGGCAGTTATTTTTACTTGCCTTGGGATTGTGAGGACAGATAAGGTCGTCTTGTTTCTAACATCTAAAGAAACAAAGCAGAGAGACCAGAGCAGACATACCAAAGAAACTACAATATCCACATGAGGAACTGCACACGTTGCTGGAGATGTGCATAACAAACCACTTAAGGCCAGTAAGTGGTGGGAAAGAGGTGACCGGAGGCACCACAGCTTATATTATTCTCTTTCCAGAAGGTAATTGCCTATAATACCAGAAGAAATGCATCACAGGAAGTAATGGCGAAGAGCTGTTTAGTTGTCTGATTAATTATGTTAATAATGCACAACCTTCGGTAGATTATTCTGAGAATCCAGCACAACTGCCTATGAATTGCCCATTGGCAGTCAAAAAATGAAGACACAATCTCTACTCTGTTTCTATCAGTCTTTTTGCAGTGACTTTGCCTGCCCTTCTATGCAGGCAGTGCACTGAGAAGGGAGGTGGGAGCTAATATTTCTTCAGCCACTTGTGGCATCTTTGTTATCCAGTGGCTATTCTAGACTTCCCATCATATCAACAGGGATGGACACCTTCAGACTACAGCCTCCTCGTGAAAACATCCAGCTTATCCTTGTGGCTATATATATATCTCTGTATCTCTGTATCTACAGATATAGATATACATCTCTAATGTGGAATTAAATTTTCTTTGCTTCTGTCCTGTCTGGTTGTCCTTTGGTCCCACACTACAATAATTTCCACACAGCAACTGGAAGTGCTGTGCATGGGAAAGGTGCATGTATAATATGGTGCCAACAGTACGTGTTACACTACCCAGGTGTGGAAAGGGGATTGACCAGTGTTCCCAGTGCTTACTGGGATGATGTTACAAGACTGTCATGAATGAATGGAGCCAAACTTGGTGTGATTTCCACCCAAGAACTCTGGCCTGGGGTACACCATGGGATGAAATGGTCTGTTCATGGATTTTCTTTTAGAGAGAACTAACCATTGCTTCAGAAATGAGCTCAGAATTTAAAAAAAAAGACACACGCAGCCTCTTCAAAAAAAAAACCAACCCAAAAACCTAGTTTATATGTAGTCTGGCTGCAAGGGTCCAGGAACAACCTGAGGAGCTAAGTGACTTAACAGCTCAGCATGCCTCACATGCCTCGCCATCTTCAGCCCCCTTTGAAGTGGAGATGTGGTCCCACAGAGTGACTGATTGAGGAGGGTGGGTTTTGGGAACAGAAACCACAGCTACACCAGCTTCTGGCTCTGAATGCCACAGTTTGTTTCAGTGCTTAACAAATGACATATGTGTGACATACACTAAAAATGATCAATGGTCTCAGCAAGGGAGAGAAGCCTGAAATGCAAGCCTTGCATCCTTCAATGCGGAGAAGCAGCACAGGATCGCTCTTCTCTGGAAGGGAAGGGGAAATTTCTTCACCTATTGGGACTCCTGCTTGTAGGACAATTCCTCCTGAGTACGTATGTGAAATACAGAAACATAATTCTCAATTCTGTAAGCTGTACTAAGGAGGAGTGCTTCTGGTACTAAAATCATGAAGTGCACTGTCTCAGAGCAGCAGACACCCGTACCACGTCCAAGGACGTGCTGGCTCTGAGTCCCAGCGTACGGTAGAGAGCATGAAGAGCTCGAGAGCTTCGGAGAGACTTGGGAAGGGATGTAAGGTCGCTGGGGCCATGAAAGAAGGGACATGAGGTGGCCTGATGCCAGGGCTGATGAAGAGCTGGGTGTCCTCCCTAGGCTTCCCCACCAATTGTATGCAAAACTCATCATGCTGGGTGTTCACCGCTGCCGTACACAGCTAAGTGCACAGCCCTGCCTCTCGCCCACCTTCCAGCCTCTGCCTGCTGCAGCAGAGGCAGGAGTTCGCCCAGTGTCAGGGCTGAGTGCTGTGCCTGCCGCTGCCTGCCAGGAAGGTAGGTTTGTGGTGTGTAAATCCTCACTCAAGCTACATTTTTCTCCACCTCTGAGCCGGGCACATGAGCTCCAAAAAGAGGAGGTGCTCTCCTTCCCTGTTTTCTTATCAGGTAGGTTTTCTGCTCAGTATGTAAGCTGTTTTCAAACACTACTTCGAAGTCCTTCTCTGCCTCACTATATGTGGCCTAAGGTTTCCTCCTGCAGCCAAGCAAGGAGGTAGTTACTTAGTTCTGCTTCCAGGACAAGGGTTGTTGGCTCCTTCTCTGTATTCCTAACTTAGGCAAAGGTAGACCTTTTGACCGCCTCAGACCATCTTCTTCTTTCTCATAGCCAGTAAGAAAGATTTTTTGTCCCTTCTCCAATGTTCCTATGTGTTTGTGACAGCTTGAGTCCCAGGTTACACTCTTCTAAATACACAGCAGGAAGAAAAATCACCCTCTTGAAGAAATTGCCTACTTTGCACCAGAAGGTCAGCATTTTAACACTCAGCTATGCAGCATCTACTTACAGTTTGCAAATTTAATTCACCAAATGATTCACCAAAGCATGTGCACGGTCATTTTTTTTTTTTTCTTTAGGAACAAAAAACACATTGATTTCATTGTGAAATCAAATACAAGAATAAAAAAATTGACAAAAAATAGCGTCCTAATTCAGATTAGCATCCACACACAAAATATATAAAGTTTCAATTAAACTTTTTTTCTTTGACCAAAAAAGATGGTGATCCATCTGTTATTTTGCTTATTTTTTAATGTAATAGAAGTAAAAGCTGTCTTCAAAGAAATGAGGTAATGTCCATCAATAATTTACTTTCAACAGCTATAATATTTAAAGGTAATCATCCACTGGGCCATTTATTAGCCCTGACAGAGTGAATACAGTGTCAGATATCACCGAAAGGCCTGGAGGATTAAGGCACCAACCCTGCGAACCCTGACACACTTGCCAGTCAAACTAGTCTCCAGGATATAGTTAAACCAGGTCATAACCCTTTGCTTGAAGTAAATGCATTTAAGTCTCTTCATGCTTTGGATCATTGTCTCTCTGGCTGCAGGGAAAGTGTGAGAGTTAGCTCAGCACTGGAGGAAGAGTTTTAAATACATGTAATATACCCTATTTTTTCTTGATACATCATATAACAGATAACTGAGAGTCTGTATCATTTGTCTATAAAACTGTAATTATATACTCTGTAAAGTATTGTAAAAACTAGAAGTAAAAAAAAAAATCAGACTGACGGGCTCTTTCAGTGAGGTTAGGAATTTTAGTAAGCAGATACCTCTCAGCAATTCTTTTAAATCCTTCAGTGATGTGCAGGAAAGAAAAAACTTTTGCTTCAGATATTTAAATCATATTTGCTTATATAAAAACCCCAACTTTTCTTCCTTGTATTCTGGTTTAAAGAGCATCATAAAATCAGATCATGCTGCTATTGCATCACAATGCATTTTATTCATTTAATAACTGTGATGTCTGTGATTTTCTGTGCATTCAAGGAAGAAAAAAAAACAACTCACCAATATTGTTTTTTCCGTAATTTAACACTTTGTCATATTGGGCTAAACGATAATATATTATGATTAGAAGCAATGCTGCTAAAGGAGGAGAAAAATGAAAGACTGAGTATTAAATCTGATCCACGCATCCAAATCAATGTCGCTGCCTCGTGTAGCAAATACTCTTTTATTGGCATTATCCACCCTTTTCTCTGATCTGCCGTATCGAACCATGCACTAGTTGACAAGCATACATTAGTCACATTTAACATCCTTTGTCCTGGAACAGCAAACAGGACAGTAACTGGGTTGGGCTGTGTTTGGAGAAGAGCTCCGTTACTGACCACGCTCGGCCAATGACTCCCTCAAGCTGCCTGTGCCGTGGTGCCCGTCTCCTTCCCGAAGGGAGCAAACAACCTGGCGGCAGCAGCCCCATCCCTGACTCAACGCGCTGACCTGTCCGTGCCCAACACCCAAACAGAAACAACCCAGCCTGGAGCAGGAGAGCTGTCATCACACATCTCCTGCCCAGCTGGTGCTTCTTGAGCTTCCCCACTGCTCCCCGTGGAGCCGTCTCGCTGCCGCCACTGCCACGGGACGGCTTTATCTTCCCTTTGCAGCCACCAGCTCCCTGCTCCCTCCCTGGAGGGTGAGAAGTTCGGGCAGCTCCTGCCAGCAGCACGACAGCCGCTTTATTGCTGCATCAATGCTATGAACTGCTGGAGCAGAGCCACAGAAGCTTCTCCTAAATGAAAAATGAAAATTTTTGAGCAAAATGGGAAAAAACAGCCATGGTCTTTGCTGCAGCAGTGTGTGTAGTGCAAACCGCGGCGTGTGGTGATGCACTGCGCAGGTAGAGCAAGCCTGCATGCCTCTAGCTCGGGCGCAAAGTAGGCTGGGCTCTTCTTGCTTAGGCTATGCTTAGCCTAAACTCATCCATTTCATGATTAAAATGTGCATATTTAGTCCTAGAAAATCCTTTCTCCCCTGGAAGTAAGATCTCAGTAAGTTTTTCTTGCTGATTTTCACACGCTTTCCAGAGTAAGGAATCTGATTTCTCTTTTTCCTCTGGATCTAATTTACATTTATCTTAGAGCTGCAACTTCTCATACGCAAGAAGCATTCTTTGCTTCCTCACAAACTACAGTTTCCACGGGCTCTGCCAAAGCTGAAAGGAAGTATGGACAGTATCTGAAATTCGAGAAGAAGTGAAAAGAGAGAAAGGGAACATTTGTTTTTATTCAGTTTTTTGGAGAAAATCAATGATGTCGGATTATGACAGAAAGACCAGTATTATGAACTAATAAAACCCAGCCAGTTATTACATGGCAGTTGCTGAAGGCAATTAATGTGCCAGGTACCTTCTCATAATATTTTAAATAAATGAGCCTATTAATCAAATATAAAGAAACTTCTGCACACTGTAACTGATTCAAGTTTTATTGTGCTGCCATCAAGACCAGAAATGCCTTAAAATTCAGTGCAAAAATTGCTGAAAAATAATACAACTCCCTAAGTTTTACTATGAAAGATGAAGTAGCATTTAGCACTGTCTAAAACTGGCAGATTCGCGTATTGCACTTCCGAGGTCCTGTTTCCAGAGGCTGTCTCCCAGGTCGATTCTCAGCTGTCTAATAATGCAGCGGAATGTTGCAGCCTTTTCCTCAGTGGAGGAACTGATTTGGGTATTGCATGGGGGGGGGAAAGGAGCCAGGGAGAAATAGTCTGTAGGTATGTAATACCTTTGAGATCTCTACCCTTTTGGTCAAATATAGCTGAAATTAGCTGACATATGAACAATTATAAAGCAAGAGCTGCAAAACAGAACGTGTAAGACCAACTTCCTTTGGAAAGTAAGCTATAAAGGCAGAATGGACCAATTCAGCTTTTTTGTCTCCCTTACACACTTAGAAAAGCAAACTCACCCAACAGAATTACATCCCTCAGCTAGAGATGTTTTCTGATTTTTCATAAAAGTGCAGAATACAGAGAGATTCACTGTCTCTGCCTCTGGGTTCCTGCACTAGGAGCCCAATTTAGCCACCAGCTTGAGACCATGCCTAATTGCACTCAACGTTATTTTCAAGTCTTTTGCTGAGACTGGACCTCTGTGCATTTCAATTTTTGGTGAGGTGGCCATTGTGCCGGTAGTAGATAGAGGACTACTAGGTAGACTTCACAGCTGTTTTCAAACATGTTTCCAAATTTGTAGCTTGGTTCACATGTCGAGCTGTTATCAGATTGCTGTGCCGAGCAGAATCAGTACTGCGTGCTTTAAATATCTAGACTGAGACAGCTACAGAAAGTGATCAGCAAATGGCATGAAGCAGATGTACAGTAGCTATAGAAACCACAGCTTACACAAAACAAATAAGCATGGACCATTACCTACAATTTGGTTCACATTCTTTCAACTGCGTCACAACATCTGTTGTAAGGAACCTTGTAGGGAGTGCTGAGAAAATACGTTGAATGCAAATACTGCTGAACAAAGAATAAAGCCATTTCAGACTTACTGGTGCTAAAAGGGTATTTAAATGTACTAATAAAGAGAGTAATGAGGGATGCTGTTGGTGCCAAAGCAAAAGACTAGAGAAAATTAGCTACAGCAACCTGCCTGTGGAGCAACACACATTACATCACATTGGCACAGGCTATAGCAAGACAGTGTTGTAATTGCTTTAAGCATCAGTTTAAAAAAAACCAAACCATTAAGAAGTTGGCACTATTTTTATTACTTGATGGCACACAACTGACACTCTTGAAGATTTTAGTTTTCCCCCAAAAAATCTGACTCTCACTTCAAAAGTAGATTTGAAATAAGAGGATTTGAAATGAGGATTGGATTTCAGCTGACAGCAGTGACCACAACTTTCTTTACCTCTTTCTGGGCCTCCAAGGGTCCACCAAGAAAATACCTGTCCTGCTTCAGGCAAGAAAAACTGAGAAAACTAAGAAGGGGATGTAAAAGCAGACATCAGAAGTAATGAGGTATTATGTCTCTATCCTACGGCACAAATTAAATTCTCACAGCTCACCCCTTCGGGTTCTCTTTGCTTTAATTGTAGATCCGGTGGGCTGATGCCCTGAAGAGCACTCTGGAGTCAGGAAGGTGCTTTCAGACTCTTAAGTCAAGATGCTGAGTTTGAGAGGTAGATAAGTGCATGAGAAAGAAAAGAGGAAAGTGATTTGGAAGCCAATACCATGTGTGGTTGTGAGGCTTTCTCCACAGACAGGGTCGAAGCCTTTCTCAAGAATGAGGGAGGGGTGGGAATAGACACTGGTCAGCAGTGACACTGAGCTCCTAGTCTGAAAAATGTTCCAATTTCTCCCTGGAAAAGTGTGCTGCACCTGTATGTGGTAAAGACGTTTGGCTGACTCTATGCCATTAACTGCAGTCAAGCACTGTTACCATCTGTGCCCAGCTCTGAAGAGGATCTTTTACAAAGGATCAAAAGGAAAGCAAGGAGGGATGAGCAGCCATAGGCACTCGGAATCCTGGACTCTTCATGCTTCAACCAGCAAAACAAGAAACGAATATCGGAGGAATAGCTAGTTTCATAGAATCAAAAAATCATAGAATAGTTTAGGTTGGAAAACACCGCTAAGATCATTGAGCCCAACTGTTAACCTAACACTGCCAAGTCCACCACTAAATCGTGTCCCTAAGCACCACATCTACATGTCTTTTAAATACCTCCAGGGATGGCGGCTCCACCACTTCCCTGGGCAGTGTGCTCCAATGCTTGACAAAGCTTTCAGTGAAGAAATTTTTCCTAATATCTAACCTAAACCTCCCCTGGCACAACTTGAGGCCATTTCTTCTTGTCCTAACACTTCGTACTTGGGAGAAGAGACCGACCCCCACCTCGCTACAGCCTCCTTTCAGGTGGTCACAGAGAGCGATAAGGTCTCCCCTCGGCCGCCTTTTCTCCAGGCTGAACACCCCCAGCTCCCTCAGCCGCTCCCCATAAGACTTGTGCTCCAGACCCCTCACCAGCC